>PVHX01006473.1:77500-100310 GCA_004024805.1 Geosciurus inauris
TTTCATTTCTCCCTGTATCCCCTTAATTATATTGTTGAGATGCTTCCATTTGCCTCGCATACCTGAAGTACTTTGAATGCCACAATGGGATGCTTAGCTTAACCACCACGTCAGATTTAAATAGATCAGAAAATGAGAAGAGATGGGAAAATACAGAGGAACCGATTAGCATATTAACAAAAGTTCCAATCACCAATATTCTGATCTTTTTTAAAGATCAAAGAATCAAAATGATAAGGAAAGAAATAAAAATAGCATATTCCTGGGGTATCTAGAAAGCGTTCAATTATTCACCTCATTCTTTTGGGAATGAACTCTAGAGGACAAGATAACTACCATTGTTTTGGCTGGCATACAAACTTCATTCAAGGGAAATTAGTGTAACCAAACAGGAGGGAGTTTTGTACCTTAGAAGCCTCTTTTGTGTAAATACACACATGCTTCCATGGATTTAGTCTTGTACCACTGCCAAAAGCATTGGTACAGTAGCTTGCTCACCAGAGCACAAAACAAAGGACATTTGCATAACAGCAAAATTCATCTGTTGGAATTATTGCTTGGATCTCTGTTGTGTTCTCTTTCCCCCACCAAAGGCAAACACTAGGTGATGCTAAATAGTGTAAATTGCTGAAGAAATTTAATTTAACCCACAAACTAAGGGCTATTTTAAAAAGTCTTTATCAGTTAGATTCAATAGAAAACTGGGTAAGGGAATCTACCTTTTTTTTTTAATGTTTATTTTTTGTTGTAGGTGACAGAATATCTTCATTCTATTTTTATGTGGTGCTGAGGATCGAACCCAGTGCCTTATGCATGCTAGGCGAGCACGCTACCACTGCACCATAATCCCAGCCCCGGCAATCTACCTTTTTGATAGAAATACCAAAAGTACATGGAATTCTGTTGTTAAACATTAAAAAGAAATTAATTTGAAGCACGTGATATGCAATGTGTATGATATGAATTTGGCAATTTTAAAAATTACTCTTCACTCACAAACGAAAACGAAATGAAACAAACAAACAAAACTACACTACAGTTATTAATCATTCCAGAAATGACTTTTCTTTTCAATCCTGAGGGAATTTTGCAAAACTTTGGTGGCAGTACCAATCGATAGGATACAATATAACAAACATAGTCCTTCACAAAGGCAAAGCTACATAACAGACATTGTTCTGGATTCTTTCTAACAAAGATTTTATAACTAGGCATTGCTGATAATGGAAGACCTGAAAAAGAACAAGTATTTTCAGAAGAGTAATAGCTTAATGCACAATTCTACTTGATTCAGCATATATAAACAATGATCAAAAGTATCTGGAACATGTTGCCTGGCTTTTTCTTTATTTTTTCCCCTCTTTTGATTTTGTAATATCATCTAGGAATGAAACAATATACATGGCTTGTCACACTGCTAGAGAAGTTTAGATTAGCTTGGCTATGGGGGCTGAATCACATGGGCAATCACCCAAGGCCCAGAGTGGTGATGATCCCAGATCTATGATCTAAAAGTTCCTAAGGACCCAGAATATACAGATATGGTACCCTAGTTATAACTTTAAAAAAAAAAAAAAGGGGGGGGCCACATCTGGTGATGACCTTTTTGCAGGCAGAATTCCAAGACTGTACAGGGCATCATATGGGGAAAGACAGGACCTGCACAGGGGTACATATGTCTCCTCTGTCTGCCTCCCTCTTCTTATGAAACCACCAATATTCAGTCACAGGTGTTCTATGCTCATGATGTTAGCTAATTCCAATCACCTCTTCTAGACCCCACTTCTTTACATCATAGTCAGCTTATGATTCCATCCTTTAATACTTCACTGTGGGGATTAGATTTTAATGTGAGTTTTTGGAGGCAGCAAACAGTATTCAAGCCGTAGGATCACCTAGGTTTTTCATTTCCATGCCATGTGTCTGTAAGAATCCAGTCTGATGGGGAAAGAAAGAGAAATGACCCAAACTTGTGCCAACTAAAAAATAAATGCAAAGCAAAATATTAGTGAGTATAAAAAGAGGTGAGGTGACTTGGCATAGACATGAATATCAAGAAAGGATAACTGGAGAGCAGAGTAGATCAAAATCACATTCTTAAAATCTGATTACAGGGAAATAATTATGTAATCTCAAGAGATAGTGCTATCTGGAAAAATAAAAGACATGCACTTTTATTTGGTCTTTAATTTTTTAAGAAAACTCATTTAATTTTACAAACTTGGTAAAAAGACCCTCTACCAATACTTAAAAATATAAGCCAACAAAACTACAGAGTAACTTCACATATGAATACAGATCCAAAACTTCTAAAAAATGTTTGCAAATTGAATTAAGCCATAACAAGAATGATATACCAGGCAAATTTGATTTGATTCCAAAAATATAAAGATGCTTCTTGCATCAACTAATTAAAGGAGAAAGCCCATTTTTAAATAAATAGATGCAGGAAAAGGACTTGTAAGAATCATCAGCTATTTCAAACAAAAATGCAAAGTGAAATCAGATGAGAAGAAAGATATTGGAATAGGATAAAGTCAATGTGAAGATTGCTGTGTGGAGCTGTTAGTTCAACTAAGGACAAATAAGAAAGACAATGCAGAAATAACTGAGCTGGGATGCAACAAATAAAGTTCTTTTGTGGTGATGTCACATGCCTTTCAATCCTGATATTCTTCCCTATCTTTTCCCAGTTAAAGCAGAGTAAAAGAGAGCATGCCTGCAGTTCTCAGCTCTGCTCACCGGAAAGGGTCCTCAATTCACCTCAGACAGGCAAAGCCACCAGCCTGGGCCTGTGCACCATGAGAAGAAATAGCGTCACCTTGACCATACAGAATACTATATGAGTTTTCAGGAAGTACATTGTGAAGAGGAATTGCTATATAGAGTCAAATATTTCCACACCATTTTTCCCCTCTCGTACATCCATATCTTCTCTTGGTTAAGTAGTCTCATCCCTATGCAACCTTGGGTTGGGGATGGAGGTTTGTAGTAGTAGAGCACTTGCCTAGCATGAATAAGGCCTGAGGTTCCATCTGCAGCACAGCCAAAAATAAACAAAAAAATAAAAACAAATGAATTAAACAAACTTACATATAGACATAAGGGCAAGGATTATTTATTCACCTTAGACATGAGGACCTTAGACTTGAGGATACTAAGGTCCAAAGAGGTTATGTGTTTCATCCAGAGTTATATAACTTTAATAGCATAACTTGGATCACATCTCAGAGAAACTTGTTCTTAATCCATTCTCAATCTATTATATTAATCTTTGTAAATTCTCTTCTTCAGAAGATTCTTAAATATGGTTTGATGAAATTAAAGAAAGGAAGTTGTTTGCAATGTTTATATGTGTTATTCTTTTCAGACTTGAAGCCAGTCAGCATACCTGCAGGTCTTAGTTTCTGCTTCAAATTAGGAACTTTGAAAGTGCGATTATTTTGTAGAGCTAATTTTTAGGATATGAGAGAATTGACAAGAGTTTGGGGCTCCTTAAACATCTAATCAGCTATCTACCTGTCCTATTTTCTGAAATTTATAATAACTAAACAAAGAAATGGAAATGGTAATAAAAAGCCTCTCAAATCATTTTGATAAGCAAGTTGTCTTTGAAATAAACATTTTATTTCTAGTAGGAAACTATAAATCCAATTAAAGGTTTTCAATGTAAAATAATTGTTTTAGAGAGCACAACTCTTGCTTATTCATTCCAACAGCATGTTCTTTTGTCTATTTTTTCAGGGATGCAACAATATTTTATAATATTTCCTGTGTAAAATAGATACAAAATAGCTTATGAGAAACTAAACTGAAAGCTTTAATCTTATACATTTGGGACATACTGTAGAGAGTGGGGTCTTAAGCATAGGAAAGAATAGAATCCAACACTTAGCTAACTTGCTTCTTAAAATCTTGGAATAATAATGGCTTCAGGATATTTTCAAGAGGGCGATCAAATTAGATGCCATTTCTTTTAGCTCACTGACTATAATGACAATGTCCTTTTCCACATTGTTCAGAAAGTCATAGGTCCAATGTTTTCTCTCATATGTAGAGGAAAAAATAAATACATAGAGGGATTTCGAGGAAAATAGAAGGGAAATCAGTAGAGTTGAAGCAGGGGACCAAGGGGAAAGGAGGAAGAAAGAGAAAGGGAAAGAGCTGGGCAATAAAGTTGACCAAATTATGCTATGTATGAGTGTATGAAAATCCATTCCAATTTTCTATATAACTATAATGCACCAAAGATAAATAAAAAGAAAACAAAAGAAGAAGAAGAGAAAGTGTTTCATATAGTACTTCAAAAATTTCTGGAAAATAGATTCATTCCTTCTTATTCACTACTGGACAAAAGATAAACTTTGCTTAATATATAACATTTTAGAAAATGATAAAAATGGCTAATTTCTGAATGTAAACACTATGGAAGAGAAACAGGGTTTTTTAGACCTTTAAATGACCGTCTCCAGAGTCATTAACATCAGATCTCTTCATCTCTACATTGTTTCGTTTTACCTTTTATATTTTAATTTTTTATTTGGTTTTGTTTAGTTACAGATGACATACATACATGGAATATAACTTTGCATTCTTGTGATTGTACATTATATGCAGTTTCACTGGTCATGGATTCATATATGAACATAGGAAACTTCTGCCTGATTCATTCTACTGTCTTTCCTATTCCCATCCCTTTCCCTTCTCTCATTCCCCTTTATCTAATTCAATAAACTTCTATTCCCACCCCCATTTATTGTGTGTTAGCATTCGTGTATCAGAAAGAACATTTGGCCTTTGGTGTTTGGGATTGGCTTATTTCACTTAGCAGGATACTCTCCAGTTCTATCCATTTACCTGCAAATGCTATAATTTCATTTTTCTTTGTGGTTGAGTAATATTCCATTGTATATACATACCACATTTTCTTTATCCATTCATCTGTTGAAGGGCACGTAGGTTGATTCCATAGCTTGTGAATTGAGCTGCTATAAACCTTAATGTGGCTGTGTCACTATAGTATGCTGTTTTTAAGTCCTTTGGGTATATATCAAGGAGTGGTAACTGGGTCAAATGGTGGTTTCCAAGTTTTCTGAGGAATCTCTGTACTGCTTTCCAGAGTGGTTGCACAAATTTGCAGTCCCACCAGCAACATATGAGTGAACCTTTTCTCCCGACATCATCACCAACTTTTATTGTTACTTATATTCACAATAGCTAAACTAAAATGCATTCTACTGTCATGTATAACTAATTAGAATAAATTTTAAAAAGAAGATTCCCAAACCAAAAAAATAAAAATAAAAAAGGTCTACTTCGAAATAAGATGAAAATCAGGGATCAAGTTAACCATTCTTCCAGAAGCAAAAAATAAAACCCAAAATACACTCATGAGTCACTTAAAGACTGGGTGACATTCTGAGAAGTGCCTTGTTGGGTGGCTATCATTATTAGGACATCAAGAATGAGCACTGCTAAGGCAGCTGACACAATTCAAGTTTTTTCTTATGAAGGCTTTTCTCAGTCTCAATACTAAGTTCCAAATCACTGTTCACTCAACTACTAACAGATTGTCTCTCAAGTTTTTGTTTATTCAAGTGTGGCCAAACCGTGGTCTGCATTCTCAGAATATTCTGGTTTGAAAGGCAGGGAAGTCGTGAATTCCTCACCTGGGTTAGGTTGAATTTAGCAGTAGCAGCACTTCCTCATTTTCAGTTTTGTTACAAGTACTAGGAAGCCTCCTGAGCTTGACCTTGACTCATTTTCCAAGTCCACAGATAGCACTGCACCTCCAAAAGAAAACAGAACTGTATGTCACTTTGCAATCTTTGCTTGCTTTAGGTTCCTTTCTTGTATCTTTTTTTGCACCCAGCAAATCCTCTATACTCTTAAGGAGCACATCTAAAACTATTCTTTATCCTAGCATCTCTTCTCAGAAACCTCCGAGAAGCTCTTAGGTTTAACAATGACTTCAGTCCAGATAGCAAATGTTGAAGAAATATTTGTTCTTTGTCAATTATGAGTTGCTGCAGTAATCATCAGGCCACTGCCTAACCCTCATGGGGGGTGGGGCAGGGGAGCCTGTTTTGTTACAATCATTAGCAAGAATGTTCTTATGAAAATCTCAGGTCATATTCCTTGCTTTAAGATAGAAAATTTTGGTCAGTCCTTCTCTATTTTAAATTTTCTATTTCTTTCTCAACTTAAAATAACTGAGAAAAAAAAATCTAATTAAATGAGAGCCACTCAAATAATCATTTTGATAAGCAAGCCATTTCTGAAAGAAACATTTTTCTACTGAGAAACGCTAATTTTAATTAAAAGTTAATGTCTTTCTGATTTTGTGTATAGGCATGAACATAGATAACATATCATTCTGTTGAAATCTGTCTTTAATGACTTCAAAATAAATATATACTAAAGGGTTTTTAATTCATGCTCCTGATTTTAGGATCCTTTCGCTCCACCAAAACATGAGTGTGTTGTTACTATGCTCTCCCAAAATGTAGCTGGAAAAGAAATCTCAGACATTACAATATTTTATTACAAAATACTCTTTTTTCAATGATGCGCAAGTTCATGTGTTAGATGAATAAGATCAGCTTTGGATTGCCTTTTTAAAAAGCTCTCTGTCCATTCTCTGTCCCTGAACATAGGAAGTGTCATTATTGTTCTATCTACTAAATTACATACAAGTATGATTCAAGAACTCAATTGTGCATCCTCAGAAAATGCAAATAATGACTTATCTTTCCCTATCCTCCAAAGAAAAGTGACTTATATAGTATGTGCACTAACATTTCAAAGCAAGGAGTTCTGATATTTTATTTAATTGAGTTATAAACAAGAACACTATCAAATCCTACTGATGCCTGTGGATGTGTGAATTTTCTCTGTGTGTTTGCTCTGTGTCCTTCAGGACACCCGCAGTGGAGATGAATCACTAAGGTGTGTTTTGGCGTGACAGTCCTAGAAAGTATCAAGACTAAAAGCCAAGCCCAGGAAACAGCATTCCATTTGCTTCCTGGTGTACTGTTAATTGATCCCAAACCCTTCATTACTGTCTAGTGCAAAGGCCAAGTAGAAAGCAGTGACATGGAAAGCAACTTCACTGAAAACAGGCAAAGCAAAATCCTAGGCCTTGTGAACTTCAGTTGCTCTGTTCCTGTGTTGTCACACTGACTCTAAGTTTATCTTCTGTTTCAGGTCATTTGGAAACCTCCACTCATCCAGAACGGAGACATACTTAGCTATGAGATCCGCATGCCTGACCCACACATCACAGTAACCAATGTTACTTCTTCAGTGTTAAGTCAATTAATTACTCATCTGATTCCTTTCACTAACTATTCTGTCACCATTGTTGCTTGCTCAGGGGGTAATGGGTATCTAGGAGGGTGCACAGAGAGCTTACCTACCTATGTTACCACAGACCCCACCCTACCTCAGGAAGTGGGTCCATTGTCTGTGATTCCACTAAGTGAATCTTACGTTGGAATTTCTTGGCAGCCACCGTCCAAGCCAAATGGACCAAATCTGAGGTAAGAGATTGTAGATTTAGCATGGTGTTACCTCTCAAAAAAAAAAGTAGAGAAAGAAGCTTTAACTTTTGGGGTTTTTTTTGTTTAAGGGGCAGTACTGGGGATTAAACCCAGGGACACTTAACCACCAAGTCACATCCCCAGCATTTTTTGTTTTTGAGAGAGTCTTGCTAAGTTGCATAAGGCTGGTCTCAAACTTGTGATCCTCTTCCCTCAGCCTCCCATTGCTGGTATTATAGGCATGTACCACTGTATCCAGCTAAGAAGTTTTTACTTACAACTGAACATAGAACTAATTCTTTACTGGATATCCCACCCCAACCCTCATTCATAATAATCATTCAACATCATATTGTATATCTTGACTTATGTGGAATCACAGAATTATACTATTGAGAAGATCTGAAAACCCTTGAAATTCTTATCACTGTTATATAAGGATTTTCTTTATGATCTTCCTCTTGATTTTCAAGTATACTTTTATTCTAATTTAGGCAACCCTGATACATATTCTTTGGGACACAGTTGCAGAAACATGTCTTAGAATTCTAAAGCAAAGGCTGTAATTCTTTGGCACATTATTAGTATCAGAAAATTTGTAAAATGTGCAGTCAGGGATATAGATAAGATGAAAGAAAAGAGTTGATTCTGAAATGGCTTTGTAGTAACCTGAACTTGATACTTGGCCAAGAATACAGAGTTAATAATTGTTTATGAAGTATTGATGGTAGAAGTTTTAGGAAATTATTAACTTTGTGAGCTGTCTTTATTTCTACCTTGTGTGAAACCAGCAATAAAGATTTGGCAAATCTGACAGAAGAAATCTAAAAGGTTATCATTCTTGCTGATAGTCATACAATATGAATGTAGCTGATTGTTTCAAATTAAATGAATATATGATACTAGAGCCAGAAACAAAATGTCTAACTGAAAAAAAAATTAATGGTAAACTTAAGATGTTATTCTCTATGTTTATATGCATGTATCACATACACATACCATGAAACAACCTGAATTTGGTAATAACATTAGTTGAGATAATCCTGATGTTCCTGCTTGTCTTTTGCTTTAGATATGAGCTTCTGAGACGTAAAATTCAGCAACCACTTGCATCAAATCCCCCAGAAGATTTAAATCTGTGGCACAATATTTATTCAGGAACTCAGTGGTTTTATGAAGATAAGGGTCTTAGCAGGTGAGATTACAGAAACTATAAAAACAAATGCTGGCATTTAGTTTGGGGCATGTTGAATAGTTCAAAGTATCTTAGTGTCTTCATTGTGTGAGCACGTTATCAGTTGTGCAATGGAATACGTTTGGTTATTATCTGTGGCATTAATCACGGAACCGTAACAGTCAGCATGTTTAATGTTTGCCATCTTAGCTACATGCTTAAAATAAGCCTTTGAAGTCAAATTTGTAGACGTTTGAGCCTTCACCTATTGCCTTTGTCACAACACTATCAACCTGTGAAACAATAGAGAAATTTGGAAATATTGAATGTATATAAAACTGTAAATTAGTGGATACTTGTTAGATGCTTGCCATTTCTAAGAAGTAACTGGTTATAAGTCATTGATTCAGTCCACAAGAAAAGATCTAGTGAACAGGAATGAGACTTGAAAGAATTTAATTCAGAGTTCAAAAAAGTTAAGAAATGGGCAAACGGGTGATGTCAGAAATGTCAGTGCTATGTGGTAGAACTAAGAAGTCCAAAGGTTCTGTTTCATCCTGTGCTGGAGAACGAGCTTAATGACCTCAAGCAAATCACTTAACTACTCTGAGTTTCACTTCTGTTATCCTTAAAAATGAGATGTAGATGGGATTAAATGACTTCTAAATTTTCTTGGGTCTGAGCACTGTAGTCAGATTTCAATACATGTGAATATTACTTTATGAAAACCTGTCAGTCTTACTTCCCAATAACTTCATCAGGTGAGGGATTTATCTGGACCCACCACTGAATAGCTGTGTCCTGAACCCTGACACAACTCAAGCCTTTCCTCCTACCCTTCCCTACCAAGGCTTTTGTGTCCCAGCCACATCTGCAATATGACCAATGCCTCCAACAGGTACACTCGCTCACTCAGCTTCTTCCCCCTGCAGAATGTTCCCATTGCCCAGTGAAGTCATCTTTTAAGTCTTGGCCTAGAAGTTTCTTGCTCCAGAAAGTTTCTCTGCCCATTACTTGCTGGTTCAAGTCAGCTTTCCTTTTTGGGTATTTCCATAGCACATTCCCTAACGTAGCACTGTTATTATTATAATGTACCAGACTGGCTGCTTGTCTGGATACCATGTTACATCATGACATCCACCACAAGATAGACTGGTCTATCCTCAACCTCCCTCCTAGTGCCTGGCACCTAGTAGGCATCTAAACACATGTTAAAAGCAAGGCTATGTTTACTCAATCAAGGGTTGTTGTTTTTTGATCCTTTATCTACCTTAGAAATATTAAATGCAGTGTTTATTATTCTCTTTGGGGGAATGGGCAAAACTCAGGAAACTTACCCTATCTATCTTGAAGAATTGTGGGAAAACATAATAGATATTCAAAGATTCTTTGGAGAGAGGCAGCATGTATATCTAACCAAGTAACAGAATGAACCATATGAAATTGTCACCTTTGTAAGAAATGGTCAATTACTGGTGGATCCTTTCTATTCAATCTAAATTTTCACAATCATTATACTATTCTCAACTATTTTTGATCTGTTATTGACTTAATTTGGCATCCCTCTATGATTATTGCTTCAGTTAAAGGAACTAATTTATTCAGCAATTTATTTTTGCTTGCTATATACTGAGCCACCATGATAAGGAACAAAAGGTGAATCCAGCATAGCCCTTGTCCTCCCAGAGCTCATACTGTGGCTGGAGAGCCCTCCTCCTATCCCCAGGGACTGTGATTTACATATTAATTGCTATCATCAGAGTTAACTACAGAGTCACCAATTCTGCCCAGGAAAATCATTTGGAGAAAGTAGCTTCCTATGATCTAAGAACTTTCAAGTGCCCTAAAGATAATAGTTTCCAAAATAAAGTGAACCTGACATTACTGAATCTGAGTTTAAGCCGAAACAGAATAAATCTTCATAGAAGAAAAAAGAGTTTCTTAGAGAATTAGAACCTAGGCCAGAATCCTGTAAAGAGTCTTAATGAGAAGTACAAATCTAAAATTTATGAGGAAAAAAATCCACACAAATTAAATTGAAATGTAAGTCGAAATAAGCATGCTTATGACAAATACTTCTCAAAGGGAAGTGCATATAACATAAAGGTGCTGAAGGGATATTTTGAGTAGCCTCATAATGCTGAATATCAAGTCTTTTTTTTATTGCTAGGACTAGTGAAGTGTGTGTGTATGTATATATAAAGATATATTTAAATAATTGCTGCACCCCTTGTGAACAGCTTATAGTAAAAAAAAAAAAACCATGCATTTTCTCTTAATATTTAAAATAAATGGCATGAGTCTTCATATTGTGAGAACTTGCTTTTTCTTTCTTTCATTTTTTTGTTTTTTGTTTTTTGTTTTTCCCTAGCTTTATAAAACCCTTTATAAATCCCCAAAATGTTTAAGGCTTCTTTAAACAAGTGGGATGTCTCACAGATCTGAGAGAAAACTGGAAGTTAGTCCACTGATGGACTCTGTGTTTTTCTTTTTAAAGGAATCCGTCTTGTTTGGTCAGATGCTGTGGTTGCCCATGCTGACAGCAGCCAAGGATCACTAGCCCTACTGGTCAGCTAGCTGCAGTCTTAAAGTGCAGAGGGGGCAGAGCTAAGCAGTCATTCAGTGTTGCTATACACTTGTGTTATAGCTCCTTTATGACCCTTCCCTTTGACTTCAACAGTTGTCCCTTGGTATTCACAGGGGATTATTTCCTGGACCCCTCCATGGACCAAAATCCACAAATCCATAAATCTCTTATATGAAATTGTATTGAATTTACATATAACCTACCCACATCCTTCCATATACTTTAAATTATCTCTAAGTTATTTATAATACCTAGTACAATGCAAATATTATATAAATAGTTGTTGTACCATGTTGTTCAGGGAACGATATCAAGAAATATCATCTGTAAATGTTCAGTAACAGATGCAGATATTTTTTTCAAATATTTTCCAGCCAAGAATTGGAGGTGTCGCTCAGTAATAGTGCACTTGCCTAGTATGCAGGAGGTCCTGGGTTTAAGTCTCATACTGGAAAAAAAATTTTTTCAAATATTTTCCATCCATGATTTGTTAAATCTGAGGATGTGGATCTCTGGGATATAGAATACTAATTGTATTTATCTACCTGGTTTATCCATTCAACTTTATATATTTATCTAGCTGGTTTATCCATTCAACTTATGTTTTTATAATTTTTAAATTGAATTCAACTAATTTTAGGAGGAATATGTCATTTCCTAATCTCCTCAGATTCTTCCATTCCCCACTTATTTCTTAACTGACATCTACATAAATAAAAGGAACATTGAAGTGTTTCTTCCCATCTGGGCTTTTTATTATCATAGCTACATTTACAGTTAACTTTTAAATGGCAGTTTTCCTAAAAAATTAACTTAAAGTTTACTGGGCATTCCTTTATTAATATACGCATAAGACTAAGTATAAGTTGAAGTCAGTTTTCCTGTTCAAGTGGTCTATTTGGTTAGTTATGTGTTTATAATATATAGAAAAACACAGCAATTTAATGTAGGATATCCTGAAATTCAGATCATTCAAATATTTTTGTTTCCTTTTATATCTACCTATACAAAACAGAATGCTGAACCAATTATCTAGATAATTTAATTCAAACAAAAATACTTATTATTCTTAAGGGGCAGTTCTCATCTGAATTGTACGGCAGCAGCCTCGTTGTTGAATTGTGCTCTGCTGTGCAGACAGGGATAGCCTCAGTGAAACGACAGGTTTATACTACTTGTCAGTTTCAAACTTTTCTTCCTAAATAATTCTGTGCCAAGTGGCCAAGTTATGGTTGTTGGGGGAACCATAACTTTGGATTTCCTGACACTTTCATCACTGGGAAAATCTGGCGAACGTGCCGTTATTGTGTGATGCTGCGGATGTGAGCCCGGCTGTGTTTAACAAGAGGGCGGCGACCTCCTTCATTTTAAGCGTCAATCTCCCCTTCCAGTCTTCAGCGACTAATACTGCCTTGGTTCTTCAATGAGCAGATAAAACTGCAGAAAACACACTACAGCATGTCCTCCTTTTTGCTTGGATTTAAAAAAGAAAAAACAGAATATGAGAAATAATAGATTTTTTTCGATTTCGGGGAAAATATTGACTTGCTAATAATCATAACTTAGCTGTCATTAAATTTATGAAAGGAGATATGCTCCAACCTCTGCTCCTTCTAGTTATTTATAAATTCCTCTGAGTATTTCTTTTGTAGTAACAGTTTTAATAAAGACGTCCAAGTAATTCCTCAAGAACTTGCTGATTGTACTATCTTTAAATGAAAGCATTTAAAATTATCACATTTTCATCTTATTTTCAAAGAAAGGTTAGACTTGTTTTTTAGATTCAAATGCTTGAGTTAAATATATGATAAACATAAACTTAAGTTTAATCCATATTAATATAGATTCTAATATACTATTTTAGCTTACTAAAATGAAAGGTTTTTCAAGTCCTAAAAAATGATGCAGTTTCTGTGGGAGACAATATTCAAAAGAATATAGCATTTGTTCTGCCCCTGTGTAATGAGATTAAGTGTACACAAATGACATTTTTCTGCTTTACTAATATGAAGAGGCCGGGACAGTTCCATGATATGTGTTCCTATAATATAAACACATTCCATTATGCACTACTAAGAAGTTAGCCTTCTCCCATGACTACCAAGATAAAGTTGAGGGGCTGGGATTATGGCGCAGTGGTAGTGTGCTCGCCTAGCACGCATAAGGCACTGGGTTCGATCCTTAGCACCACATAAAAATAAAATATATTCTGTCACCTACAACTAAAAAATAAACATTTAAAAAAAAAAAAAGATAAAGTTGATCCTTTTCTTCCTTCACTTTTCTTTCTTTTCAAACTGTAAAGAAAAGTTATGTTTGGGAACGAAAACCAACTTCTGTCAACATTGGTATGCCACCTTATAGCAGTGCACTAATTCAAAATGAGCCAAGATATATCTATTTCAAATTCACATTAAATTGGTAGAATCACAACCCTTTCTCCACTGGGATGTTTTTCATTGCTTTCAATTTTCTTCATACTATCCTTTCCTAAGTGTCTTCATATTAAATATTATCTCATGAAAAATGAACCTCTAAATCTGAAAGGATGCATTTTGTCATAGGATCTCCCCGCCAGTGCCTTTGTGTTTCTTTTCTATGTCTGTGACATTATACAACAAAGGCAGAAATTGCAATAAAATTATTTTAGCTGTGACATTCTGGTAGCATAGGTATAGCTTGCTACAGAAACAATAGTGGCAACTTTCAATCGCCATCTAAAAAGTATTGTATAAAAACTTTCAAACATTGCCCTTTCATCCCAAAGTGAAAAATCTGCAGTAACATTTTTGGAATCAGCAAATAAGAGGTTTAAAAACCACATACTTGACATCACTAGAAGCTTTTAACAACTGCTGAATTAAGCATTGCAAAGTGTATTGGGTTATTATTTGTTTGCTTACTTATTAGTTCCCACAAAGAAGGTGAAGATAAAGAGCACTGCAATACAAGGTTTCTCAATATGTGTATGTGAGTTTGAACTCAAGCATACTTGGAATTGTGGCAGATATGAGGAAGTTAGTGGAAGAGGCAACTGAATAGCCTGCATTTTCAGAAGCATGATTTATATTGGTGACAACATTGACACATGAATTCTGTTAGGACATCAATAAAGTTGAGACATTTTTAATTCTGATGAAAATAACCAGAGGCATTCCGCAGCTGCACTGAAGAATTTTATTGGCGTCCCAAACACATCAGACCCTCCCTTTCCAGATGTAAACCTTCACACGTTTTGCCCTGAAATAATACCTTTAACTGGACAAATGTCTTCACTGTCATCAAAACCTAGCTCAACTGTTACCTCCTCTGTTAAGGCTTCCCTGAAAAGGTAAGGTTAAACTTGGTGCTCCATCCAAGTTGTGTACCATGAAAAAGGATGTAAGTTAATAAATATTTTAGATGTTCTCATTTATCAACATATTTCTATAAAATTTATTTGTATTGTGACTTCAGGAGGACAGATATCATCAGTATTCGATAAATATTGTTTGAACAAATGAATGAATAAAGTGATGGTTTTTCAAACATGAAAAAGCAATATAATATGTTTTCAATATTTTTTCAAAGAAGAATTTTGCTATGTTTTACTGGAGATTACTTCTCTTTTGGAGAGGTAAATTTTTATGTCATTAACTTACCAAAGTATGTATGACCTGAAATTTATGAGTAACTGTGAAACTAGGAGTAACTATTTAATTTAGTAGCTATGAAACATACATTCATCCATTTATAAAATTATCTGCTCAGTAAATAAACAGATTAAAAACTGTGTCATCTAAGCAAAATTTAGTGTACTAATTCATTTGAGTAATTACAACCAAACCTTGAGATGAGTATTGTCCCATAAATAATATTTTATTAAATATAGTTTTTTTACAAGGAAAACACCATAGTAATATCTATGGCACAGCAAAGTTTAGTATTTGCTGTAGTAGAGGGGGTCTGGAGGATGGTCTCAGTCATAATACTCACATATTTCTGAAATTGGCCTACAAATAATTGATTTGACTGCCTATATTATAGAGTTGATAAATATTTGCAGAGTTCAAAAGCTGTTTCCCACAGGGTTAGAAATGGTACATTATTCAATACATCCCTAGTAAACACATTAGTATTTAGGGAAGAAGTTAACTGATATATAATAAGTTTTGACATGGGTATATGGTATCAACTGATCTAGCATTTTTCTTTCAAAAGAATTCTTTTATATTAATTAAATGGCATATCCCATTTGATAGCAAAAATCAACACCTAAGTTTATTTAAAAAGCAATATACACACTGCATGGAAAAACTACTCCAAGTCAACTAGCACATTCTATCTTGAAATGAAGTGATAAAATATGAATCAATATATACATGTAGACAAGTCACAGGTATATAGCATTACCAAGTAAAGATTAGGTTTCAGATGTAATGAAAACAGTATACTTTAGCATTTCATTTAAAAGAGTGTGAGATCATATTTCCTTAAAAGTTTAACTTCACAAATAAAATTTGAAAAGACAAATGCATGGCATCAAGCTAAATGCCTGCTGATTTCTAAATCAAATAAAATAATGGATAGTGGAAAGAATCTAATATTAGAAATGAGGAGGTCATAAAAATATTGTATGATAGCAAAGACATAGAAGAAAAAGTTCAAATATTGTAGGAAAATTTAGACATCCAGACTCTAGCTAAATTCTTTTAAGCCATTTTATGGAATAAAATATAAGTATTTTTCCCAGGGAGAAAGCTAATGAAGCCAAGGTCACCAGTTCAATTCCCATGTGTGCACCATTAGCTTCACTTCATTCCATCATCACAGCTTGCCACCACTCTCTTAATCCTGACTCAACATCCTTCGTATTCATATTGGTGGTTGCGAAGGAAATTTGGCCAGACTGTTTGGATGCATAAGCAAAAAAAATTTATCCCTCTGCTAGAAAGATAGCTCAAAGGTCAAGCCCCAGTGATATGACATCATCTAGGTGTGGACAGACCATATTTTTACTTTGTTATCATCATCATCATGTTGGCAGCATAGCCTCTTGGCTATAAAAATTGGTGGCCCTACTCTATCCCTGATTTAATATATGACATGGAAAGTCCTCCTTGAACCACATCGCCATGTCCAGTTTTCTCCTTCTGCAAAGTTATATACAGTTTTCACTGTAGTGACCCAAGCTCACACGACAGCCAAACACAGCCACGGTAGCAAAACTCTCAGCTGGAGAATGTTGAATACTTTGGTCACAGTTAGGATTTCATTTAGGGGTTTATCTGTCTGCCAATGAGATTATGGGAAAGAAATGGAGGTATAGGAAGAAAATGGTGATGAGGAGGCTGATATTTGAAAATGGATATGTTTCCTGAAAGAAGAGCATGAAACTATCTGGATCAAATTGAGATAGAAAGCTGGCAAGTTGCCAGATTCATAATTGCATCTTGAATTGAGCTGTAATGCTCTCCACTTCTGAAAACAATAAGAATGTGAAAATAATAAATCACATTTTTTAAAAGAGTGGTATTTGCTTAGCTTTCCTAGTAACATATTTTCCCAACACCTGGGTAAGGTTGGAGAGTTACAAAAATAATAGTATGTTTTATGTAAGGAGGAAAAGGTAAATAATGGATTTTCTAGGTGGAAAAGGAAACCTGAACATTTTATGGAAGGCCAAAAGGAAATCCTGTATTTTATGAGGAAAAGGGAAATTATGTGTTTTGTTTTCTGTAAAACGAAAACTCCTATGCTTTTTCTTTTTTAACGAAACAACCTTTAGGTTTACTACTTACGAGTATAAGCTCTATGTACACAACAGTGTTGGTTTTACTCCAAGCCAAGAAGTGACTGTGACGACATTAGGTGGCCTTCCAGAGAGAGGACCCAACCTCAGCATAAGTGCTCTTAACCACACGGCCATTGATGTGAGATGGACTAAACCAAGTAAGTCAGCTCCTCATTTTCTACTTCCCCTTTAAGTATTAGTACCCAAACGAATTAAAAATGGACACATTAAAAAATAAAAACTAAAAAGTCGAGGTCCCTGTGCTGTTCTTCTTAAGAGGCAATCTCTCCTACTTCTTCACTCTTCTTGGACCAGCTCACACTTCCTATATTCCCTTTGGATGGGGAATGTAGTTTTTGTCACTAAAGAAATGTGATGGATAGTGATAATATGACAGAAATGTCTTTGCAATAACTTGATACAATTTAGGGCTATGTACCTTTATATAGAGAGCTCAGTCCCCACATCTTGAAATGTGTTACTCATTAGCAAGAACTACTTAATTGGATTGCAATAATGTGCCATATTTTTCTGCGTGAATCATCTTCAGTACTGATTGTGGACAGAATCTCTGCTTAATTCAAGAAACAAAGCCTGAACATCATCACTGGACTCACTTCAATAATGTAGGATCTGACATTTGCCTTGATGAAAATACTTCTTTACAGGTGTTTGGAAGAGGTCAAAGAGAGATCTAATGTCTTCCTGTAACTTTGGAAACCACGATAACTGAAATTTCTAAGCTCCTTGGTCAGTGGAATAGCATTTAACATCTGATCTATTAATTTTGGTGCTTTATTATGATAATCAGGAAAAACAGAAAAAATAATCCTGAATCTACTATGGAAATATGTATTGTACTCACTCTTACAGGTATAACATGAGATTTGGCAAATCATGAGACCAAACCTTGTTAGAATATTGCCAAATGTTGAGAAATATTTTATTTGTAAAGCTCAATTAAAATATTTGTTTTATGAAAGAAAACTATGCCTACTAGGGTAACATCTATTATTATATAAAAAGATGTAAAGTTACCAGTGGTTGGACAATATTAACCATGTCATTTTGATCTATCCTTGAGTTTTGTTGCAGCCTACAAAGAGAAATGCTTCATTTAGAATATCTGAGTTTATTTGCTTCAGTATTCAGGGTTATGTGATATCAAATGTGAGCTAAAACCAGTAATTGCAAATTGAAATCAGCACCTGCATTAGTCAGCTTTCTGTCACTATGATAAAATACCTGAGATAAAACAATCTATAAAGAAGGATTTATTTTGGCTCATGGTTTCAGAGGTTCCAGTGTATAAGTCAGTTGGCTCTGTTGCTTTTTGGCCTATGATGAGGTGCACACAGCAAAGGAAACTGTGCTCCTCATAGCAGTCAGAAGGCAAAGTAAGAGACAGGAAATGACCAGGGTTCTGATATTCCCTTCAAGAATACGCCCCAGTGACTTAACTTCCTTTCACTAGGCCCCACCTCCTATAGTGCCACTGGCTGGCCAGCAAGCCTTCAACACACGGGCTTTGGGGAGACATTCCAGATCTAAGCTATAATAGTACTGGCTATCCTGATCTAATTTGCCACGAAATAATCCACTTTTGCAAAAAACAAAACAAAACACCCTAACTCTAGGGTTTTGTAAGTTTAAGAGTCTCAAATGATCTGATGGGATTTCTTAAACTATTTCAATAGAAGAATATAGGTTAATTGATCTTATAATTACTCTCTGAAATGCTCCCGAGAAAAAAATATGAAGTTTTTACTAGAGGTACATTTTTATGTTGATTTTCACTTGTCTCCCTCTTCCTCTCTGCTCTGCCTTACCAACTGATTCATCTGAAAATCTTGCTCATAAAGGTAGGCTCTCCCCCTTCACCTGACATTTGAATACTTCGGTGAAGACCCGGCTGCTGAATTTTCACCAATATAGGTCCTTGAGGTTATAATTGCATGCCTGAAGTAAGTGTGCTTATAAAAACTGACAAACCTAATAGATCTGAAGCAGCTCACTGAAGTTTCATTACCTTAGTAATCTGAACCTCTGACCTTCGGGATGTAGGTAATGCAATCTGCTGTTATTTCCATTCATACCTTAGAAATTTTTCAGATAACTATTTGTGAGCACAAAGGTTAACTCTCAGAAGAGGGTCAGCTCTTTGAAAACGTGTTGCATTATCTTCATCTTCCTTTGTGCAACCTGCTATCTTAAGTAAATTAACTAGTCACTCCTCTATGAAAGGGTCATCGAGTTTTTGCAACTTTAATTTTAAATTGTTTCTTGATTGGTAGAAAGATATTGGCACGTAGCCTACAATGCTGAACAGTGAGAAACTACAGATTGAACGAACCTTGCAGTGGGCAATCATATGAATAAATTCATAAATATTTACTTTGCCTTTTAAAAATTTGCCTTTTAAAAAATTATAAAATATGTTTTAAAAATGTATTTTTTTCTTTACTATGACCCTCCACATATACACCTCATTTTGGTAACAAGATGTTTCCGATAAATTTTGATCGATGACAGAGTAATAGGATAAATTCTAGAAAGGTTTAGAAGGGCCAGTTTTATTTTTTTATTTTTTTTTTAAATTTTATTTATTTTTTTAGTTGTAGGTGGACAGAATATCTTTATTTTATTTTTATGTGGTGCTGAGGATCGAACCCTAGGTGAGCACGCTACCACTGCGCCACAATCCCAGCCCCTAGAAGGGCCAGTTTTAAATATCAGCATCACATATGTGATGTAATATGAGGTAAAAGCATTCTTTTATTCAATTTGTTTTTTATGAGCAACACAACACTGGCCATATTTCTTTCCTCTGTTCTCCATGTATATTTTGCATAATGTATTTGAAAAAGTAGTATTTTACCACCATTTAACAATCAGAAAATTTCAAATAAAGATAATGATTTGGCAATTCACTTGAAAAATCTAATGCTTGCATGAAACAATCCCCACATTTTTGAAAGGAAACCAGCTGGAACTGGACAGAAGCTGCTCCTTTAGGCAGGTGATGCCCTCGCCAGCTGGCCCAGACCCCATCTTCCTGGTCCCAATAGAGATGTGAGGTTTTTATTCCTGCTTTATAGAATGAAACAAAATGTTTTGGCCTAAATAAAATGTACTTAAGACATATTTGTGGTAGAAAAAGTATCACATTTTATAAGAAAAGAATACAAAATCACTTTCACTTAAATTGCTCAAACTTTAGAAAAGCCTATTGAGATAGAAGCTGACACTTAGTAACTTACCCAGAATTACAGTTAGTAAGTAGAGGTTCCCAAACTCAAACTCAAGGCGCAGACATCAAATCTCCTGAAATTTCTCATGTGGTTAGCCTTAACAGTTATTAGCATGGTATCAAAAATGATTTAGTGAGATCCTTCCCATTTTGACTGCTCACTCTAAAACAAAAGACAAATAAGAAAATGCTCACAGAAGGGACTGTGGTGGAGAGCAGTTTCTCCTCTAAGGTTGATTCATTAACAAGGTCAGAAAAGAGTCAAAAAACACTGGAGGTAGTGAAAGATGAAATTCAACTTTGCGTCACTATGACCAAAAGACCTGACGAGAACAACTTGAGAAGCAGACATTTACTTGTGGCTCATAGTTTCAGAGGTCTCAAATCATAGGTGTCTGACTCCATAGCTTTGGGTCTGAAGTAAGGCAGAACATCGTGGCAGAATGGTGTGGCAGAGAGAGAACTCCATTCACTAGGAGCAAAATATAAACCTCAAAGGCATGCCTCCAGTGACCTACTGGCTACAGTCTCACCCTCCCTGCCTTCAGTTACCACCCAGTTAATCATGTGAATTAATTCACTGATTAGATCGAACTCCCACAATCTAATCCTTCTACCTCTGAAAATTCTTGGATTATCTCACACATGAGCTTTTGGGGAACATCTTCATCTAAACCATAAGAGTATTCAAAGAAAGAAAATAAAAAATTAGCCCAATGTTGTCACCCATAGTTCATTCCAAACTTCAGATGATCATGTCTTGTCTCATATAATCCTTTGCCTCTTTTTCTTCTGCCTGTCCTCTTTCTGTTCTGCCTTCCTCTTTCCCTTTTCCTTTCCTTCCACAAACATTTATTTATCACTTTCTTTGTCCTGAGCACTGGGAATCCAAAGATGAATGATTTTGATTCCTGATTATAATATCTCAGTGAATGCTCTGGAAATTTATAAAATATGAAGGTGTCACTAGTGGTAGAGAATTTAAAACCACAGAAAAGCATCTACCTTATTCAGAAGCCACCAGATTTTATAATGGAAAGAATTTCTGACTTTGTCTAAATTCATCCTATTGTGACAATACATGCCGATAATCCCAAATCTCACCTCTTCTTAAAAAAAACATTACCATTGTCGGCTCACCTTGTTCCCCAGCTCCCTTGTTCATGACTCCCGTTGTCAAAGCCAATAAACTGCATCTGCCTTTGTACTGTTTTGCCTTCTTTTCACTGTGCACTTGTTGTACTCCAGCCTTCTTTCCTTATTCTCTATTGATGTGGTCCTCTTACAGTCATTAATAATCATCTAATGGCCCAATCAATGCTCCTTTCTCAATCCCATCCCACTATGCTTCTTTGTGGAAGCCAACACTGTGAATGATTTCTCACTGCTGAAATGTGCCCCCGGGAATCATTACCCTTCCATCTCACCAACTACTATTTTTTCTCCCTCATACACTAAAAAATGTTTTCTCGAAGTTCTTTCCTGAGTCTTCCTTTCTACTCCAGTTCCCCGCTTTGTGATACATTCTTTTCTCTCAGTTTCAAATTCTTTGAGAAACATAACCAAAAGCCATTGGGATACATTTGGAAACTTCAAATATGGATCCCAGTTCCAGTATTTTCTATCATTTTAATCTAGAACAACTTAAACTCATTCATTCTTAGTTTCCTTATCTGAAATGTGGGAATAATAACTGCCCTACAATGTTGCAATAAGGAATGAATGAAATAATACCTATTTAGCATCTAGTAATAATTTAGTATTGGAGTAAGGTATTTTTCTTTTTTTTCTTTTTTTTAATTAGTTTATTTAATTGCATTTCAAGTCATAGCACATATATAGAGCTCAGTTTTTCCATTTCTGTGGTTGCAAACCAGATAAAGTTACACCAATTGTGTTTTCATACATGCACCAAGGGTAGTGATGACCATCTCAATCAACCATCTTTACTATACCCATTCCCCTTTCCTGCCCCCCACTTCCCCCATGTCGTGCCCAGTGTTCCTCTATTTCTCTTATGTTTCCCATTCCCACCTCCCTTATTGATCAGCATCCACTAATCAGAGAGACCATTCGGCATTTGTTTTTTTGGGATTGGCTTACTTCACTTAGCATAATGCTTTCCAGTTCCATCCATTTGCCTGCAAATGCCATAATTTTATTCTCTTTTATTGCTGAATAATATTCCATTGTGTATATGTACCACAGTTTCTTTATCCATTCATCTGTTGAAAGACATCTGGGTTGCTTCCACAGTTTTGCAATTGTGAATTATGCTGCTATAAACATTGAAGTGGCGAATTCCTTAACAAGACACCTATAGCACAAGAAATGAAAGCAAGAATCAATAAATGGGATGGACTTAAACTAAAAAGCTTCTTCTCAGCAAGAGAAACTATCAATGAAGTGAGCAGAAAGCCTACATTCTGGGAGCAAATTTTTGCCACACGCACATCAGATAGAGCACTGATCTCCAGGATATATA
>PVHX01006474.1:0-100301 GCA_004024805.1 Geosciurus inauris
CCATTTTTATTTCTTTATGGCAGGTTGGAAGGCATTGATGAAAATTATAAGGGGGAAGCTAAAAACCTCTCCCAAGCCTACTGATGACCACTGTACAATTTGGTGTAAACACAAAACCAAACAGAATTCCAGATGGCTAAAAAAAATTCCTTCTCCAGAATTACCATCAGAAGCTGTTACAGGTGGAGATGATGAAGCTCCCCATGATTCTTGGTGATTATCAGACCACCAGTGTTTGTATGATTGCCAGCTGTCTTGTCAGAAGGACACCCATGTTTTGGTAATGGTATACCAGAGGACAAGGCTTGGCAAATCACCTGCTAATTGGCATGTATTGTTCCAACTATAAATTTCAAGATGATCTTGAATAACTGCTTCAGACCTGACTATCAAAATCCCGAGACTTGAAATCAATACGTGAATGACAAATGGAATATTAGACATGAGTAGAAGCCTGTGAGGGCAGCTGACTACCTCGGCATAAATACGCAGTTTTCCTAAGTACCAAGCAGCATTTGGATGATAGATCTAATGTATACACAACCACCTTTGCCTATAAGGGCATAAGCTAATCTCTATGGGAGTCAATCTTTTGTAACATTTAATTTACATCAGTTTGGTCAAGAAATCGTTTACCTGGATTGTTCTCAATATTAACAGTTGTTATATAGTTCACATTCCCCAATTTTTCACATGCTTAAAAACAAACAGAATCTTAATATTATATTTTCTGGGAGCCACTATCAACCAGCTTCTTATGGGGCAAATATACTGACACATTACAAAAAAGATGCAAGAAATAAATTAGAAATTTTGGGAAGGAGCTATAAGATATACTATCCAGCTATTTGGACAATTTATAAGGACCAAAAGTGATTATAAATAATTTCAGTTTTTTGCCCACAACTACATATTAATTTCTTTACTTATCAAAGTATAAATATTGATTAAAAGCTATGTGTATTTTTCTTTTTTTTTTTTTTTTTTTGGAACCATGGATTGAACCTGTGGGCACTTAACATCTGAGTCACATCTCCACATCCTTTTCATTTTTACTTTGAGACAGGTTCTCGCTAAGTTTCTTAGGGCCTTGCTAAGTTCCTAAGGCTGGCCTCAAACTTGGGCTTCTCCTGTCTCAACCTCCCGAGTTGCTAGGATTACAGGCATGCACCACCACACTTAGCTATGCATATTTTAAAGGCTTAATGAAAGGAACAGCATATAACTGAGCAGTTCAAATGATAAAGGCTCTAATAAAATAAATATGCTAAGACCAGAGACCATGAAAACAAAGATTATCATACTGTTTCTCCCACTGTGGTCCATGGCTGATCTTCTAGAGAGTCCTCAGGGGCTGACTCGAGAGGCAAAATTTAGATTGGCCCAAGCTCCACAAGTCAGATACAAGCGGAGGCTAGAAGTCCTCATTTTAACAAATTCCCCACATGATTTTTCCTGCTCTTTAAAATTGAGAACTACTAACCCTAAAGATTCTGAATGAGATCAGAAAAAGAAAGAGAAACAGATGGAGGGATGGAGGTAGAGAGGAAGAAGAATAAAACACAGTTCTATACCACAGTTCATTTTATCTCTATTGACATTTTGGGCTGGATGATTCTTTGTTGAATGGACTGTCCTGCACATTGCAGAATGATGAGCAGCATCTCTGGCCTTCTATCCACTGGATGCCAGGAGCAGCCCCCCAGCCTCTAACTGTGACAACTAAAATGCTTCCACATGGCAGACTGTCCCTCCTAGAGGTAACACCACCCCTGGCGGCAAACCACCAGTCTACACTAAGGAAGTTGTTAAAAATAAGAATAGCGAGCTAGAAAGATAATGAAATCCCTAGACGACATAAAAAGCAATCAAATGAGAATTGAGAAAAGAAGCATGCTAATTCATTATGCTCCTGTAGTTTCCTTAATAGCAGGTGTCATAAACTGGAAAGTGAGCTCCGAATAATAAAAAATTCATTTTCATCTCCAAAATCTGCCATATTTCACACAAAAAAATTAGCATTTCCGATATTTCTCCAAAAAAAAAAAGTTTCATAAAATCTGACAAATACCTGTCTATTTCCCCCATGGCAACAAACAGCTGGAGCTGAGAAATGGCCCCTCCTACCCATGGAGTCCTGATTCCCGCCCCGCCCCATGCTTACAGTTAGGTGAATTCTATACCAAATTCCTTAAATAGGTCATTAGTGTTGTAAGACATCAGACCCTACCTATTCATACAGTTAAACTTATATTTAGTTTCCTAGATGCCCTAGACTTATAACCAGTGCCACTCTTAAATGACAGATATAATTTGCAAGCAGCACAGACAGACAAACAGAGCCCCTAGAGAGATTTGCAAAGTTTTGAGCAATCACAGCATGGGGCTTATAATTCCCAAGGTGAGGACAAGTGCCCGGTTCCACCCAAGGGTGTATGTGCTGACTGACAAGAACATATCCTGTATGCTACCCCACTCATAAAAAATGACTAATGACTGAATGATTTCAACATTCCTCCTCACATTAAAATCCAAGCTGAGCTCCACACAATAGGCCTCCTTACTAGCCACCCATTAAAAAGAATATTCATTCCTGTGATGAAATAGAGCCTCCCTGCCATGCAAGCTTCCTCCCAGCTGTGGGGCTAGTCTACTCCCCAGGGTCAACTTCCTGCTGATGCCACCTGGAGGTAGCAGGGTCTACGCCCCTAGGTTTAGAGCAAGCTTCTCATCTTAGAAAGTGGCACCTCTTTCCCAGTCTCATGAGTGGCAGCCCCGCACCCAGCCAATTTCAGTGCACAATTAAACAATGACTACAAGGTAAAGCAATGCCCAGGTAACATCTGTACAGAGTTTACTCCATCCTCAGTGCAGTTTCACATTCTTCAGTTATCTAGGCACACAGGTGTCCCCCTCAGCCCCTGGCCTCCTAGGATAAATGCCTGAGAGATCCTCCATCACAATGTTCCTCTTTTTCAGCTAGCAGACAACTCTGCTTCCCAGAGGTGGGGCTGGAAGACTGTCGTTGTGTTTATGATCTTGAACATAGCATGGCTGATTTGCACTCCGTTCAACTAGTGCCTAGACATGGGCTGAGCATCTGCCAATCTTGAAGTCCCTGGAAGACAGGTTTCTGTCCCACCTTAAATTAGTATATTTCCCAGACTTTAACCTCAGATGACAACTCTTCTGGAAACTAAGGATTCTATGCTTTGGTTGATAATCCCTCGGGTTTACTCCAGTGAACTTCTCAACTAAGTCTTTATCTTAACCAGATCATCTTGGGCTTATTTCATTCTTTTGCCTTCTTTAGCTCCCATCACCTCTTCTCCTTGCTTCCTTACATTTTTCTTGGGGACTCATTTCTCCACTGTTTTATCCTAGGACAACTCATCCTAAATCCTTTCACCTTGAACTTAGTGCTTCACCACAAACTACCAGGCCAAGGCTAGAATTCCTACCTTCACAGCAGCAACAGCTGTCCTAATATCCCATTTCTCCAGGCCAGTGGCAGAAACTACTTAAATAACTGCATCAGGAAGTTTAAACATCACTTTAAAATTCTTTATCAAGAATGGTAAATAGAGATGCTAATGAGCCTTTTCAGCAATGTATTATTATTGAAGAGGTTGCCAGATTGATTACTCTACAGAAGTCAATGGAAGGTTAAGGCCTACACTTCCCTGGTACAGGTGTGGAAAAATATTATGCCAGAACTTGGTTAAAACATCATCTTTGGAATCTTTGTTACGGAATTAGTTTTAAAATAAGGTCCTTTTTTTCCTTTAATAACTGCATAACCAAACTTAGGGTTTTTTTAGTTTTTAATTTTTAAATAAAACTCTGCTCTGTAGTACACTGGCAAGGTTTAACCACACATTCTCTCATTCACTTATTCAACAGTATTTATTAAGAACTGACTGTTGTAAGGGCTCTGGATGTAAAGACAAAAGGACAATCTTGTTCTGGAGAAGGTCAGAGTGTTTGGTAAGGAATATTTATACACAAACAATTTTAACACAGTGTGATGAACCAGCTATGATAGAAACTTTAGAAGGGCAGGGGAGGTACTACTACCTAACTCCATCAAAAGAAGGCATATGAAGTTTTATAGGACAAGTGTGAATAGACTGTATGTATACGCAATACTTTAAAACTGTCTTGAGAGGGAAAGAAGGCCCTCTCCACTGTGAAGACTGACCTCTGATACAATGAGTTTTTGGAGCAGTCTGAGTGAACCAGACCAGGGAGAAAGGTGTGGGCTGTTTAAGAACTGCGTGGACACAAGCACCCCTGGAAGATTGTGAGGAAGAATTCAGAGTAACTTGGTGGAGAGCAAGAAGGCTGGTGTGGAGAGGAAGAACAGAGGGGAAACGAGGGGGGCAAAGATGCAGAGGATCAAGATCAGGAACACATCCAGGAATCAATGTGGCAGCATGTGCTTCGTAGACATGAGTCATTACATACTGTGTTAGGCAGAATAATGGTCCCCAAAAGATGTTTACCTCCTAATCTCTGGGAGCTGAGAACACATGACCTTCTATGGCAAAGAGACTCTGAAGATTTAATTAAGTTAAGGATTTTATGATTGGGAAATGATCCTGGATTATCTAGGCCTATCCAACATAATCACCAAAGTCTTTGTAAGTGAAAGGTGGAGGTGGGCCAGGGGGAGAGATGTGACCATGGCAGCAGAGGTAGCAGTGTGCATTTAATCTGTCTTTGAAGATAGAAGGGGCCATGGGCTGGAGAACATGGGCAAGGCCCTAGAACATGGAAAAGGCAAGCAGATGAATTCTCTTCTACAGCCTCCTCAAAGGAATCCAGCTTGCTGACACACTGTTTTCAGCCCAGCAATGTCCAGTTTGGACTTCTAACTTGTAGAACTATGGGATACTACATTTATGTTCTTTTAAACCAATAAATGTGATCATTTGTTGTAGCAGCTGTAGGAAACTAATACTCACAAAATCCTATTGGCTCCCTCTTGGCCTTCCTATTTGTCCAGTGTAAATGAAAGGCCCCTGTTGAGGCCGACAAAGATGGACTTACCACTCAAACCAGCCACACAGACTTAGCAGAACCTGCCCCAGCACTGAAGCTAGGAGAAGGTATTGCCTATGGGAGGGCTGGGGAGCAGGTGGCAGGACTAGGCACTCAGGAGGACTCCTGGGAGTGGCTCAGAACCTTCTAAGCGAGAAGGGAAGAGATTGAAAGGGGTGTGAATCTGAGGGTTGAAAATAAACCAGCACTGTGCTCACTGCTTGAAGTTCAGTCATAGTATTCCTTTTAGTTTGAATTTCAAATAACTCAAGGGGAGGCTTCAGATTTGATTGATTGATTGAATTAGGGATTGAACCCAGGGACACTTAACCACTGAGCTACACTCCCAGCCCTTTTTTTATATTTTATTTAGAGACAGCGTCTTGTGAAGTTGCTTAGTGCCTCACTAAGTTACTGAGGTTGGTTTTCAACTTGAACCTCCTGCCTCAGCCTCCCGAACTGTTGGGATTACAGGCATGTGCCACCAAGCCCAGACAGATTTTGTTTATTAAAGAAAAAAATATATCAAATAATTTGGGAAAAACTGACCCATAGGATATGAAAGTATGTTTGGGAATAAGACATTTGAGTTGCACAGTAAATAAATCAAAAGGTCACCTCATTTAAGATTTCCCCTTTGTTTTCGGTCTGTTTTCAACTCCAGAGTATTTTAATCAAATGTTTTAGCCAGATAAGGATTTTTCTTCAGCCATAAATCAATGGGAAAACCAACAATAGTGACACCAAGTAACATTATCTGGAGAAGTTTAATGATGTGACCTGAATCTTCTAAACTGAGTATGGAGAAGAGGGTCCAGCTTCAAGGTGCCAGGCTCTCTTTTCTAGATAGCACATCTGTGAGCATCAGCAGGCACCATGAACCCCTTGGATGGGATCTGTGCACAAATCAAGTGTGGGATGAACCCACCCAAGTACTGAGGGGTAGAACCACATGAAGCCACCCTGAGATCCTGCCCCCTTGTTTCAACAAGTAAAAGTCAAGTTGCTGATTCTGTTTCTAATGCCATAAATCCAGAGCTCTCAACCACTGTCACTATCAGAGGTGCTCTTTAAGGACATTTTTGCTGCAGTTCCTCTGCTTCTCTGGCCCATGGTAACTCTTTTTTTTAAAAAATATTTTTTTAGTTGTGTAGGATTCGATGCATTTATTTGTTTTTATGTTGTGCTAGTATCGAACCCAGTGCCTCACATGTGCCAGTCAAGTGCTCTCCCACTGAGCTACAACTTCAGCCCCCATGATAACTCTTTATTCTTAAAGATGAGCCAACTGAAGACCAGGCCAGCAACTACTTACAGCTATGCTGAAATTGTCACTATGAGTGACTTTTCAAAGGAATGGATGGGTTCATCTGAGATACACTGTTAAATATTATGATTCCTTCCTATAAAGTTTGACTGATTTTGATGTAAAAAACAGTTACGTGAGAACAGAATAAATGCTTATTTTTATCACTATTTTAAAAGTCTTTTATATTATGATGCTCTCAAAATAAGCACTATACAAAACACTGAAGGGGGAACACAGGACAGCTACATTTTGGAGTTTTCTTATTTTAATGACCTAAATCAGCAATTGCCTTTATACTGTTGTTGACAGATCTTCTTTTCAAAATAATGAAGCAACACATTCTGATGACACCACTTCTATTAGCTCTGCTAGTTTAGCTTTTAATAAACTCTCTATGAAACAGTAAAGCATTATTTTTTAATTAGCAACTAAAGTGCTCAGCAAACATCTCGACTATTATTTGATCTTTATTCTCCCATGTATTACAGAAAATTTTTACTCTCCTTTATTAATCACTGTAATGAGTATTTTATAATTTTTATTATTATTAACACATATTAATTGTACAAATTAATGGAGCTCAGTGTGGTATTTCCATAAATGCAAACAGCATACACTGTCATATCCAATCACTTTTTCCCAATCTCTAGTAACTACTCTTCTACTTTCAGGTTGACCTTTATAGCTTCTACAATAAGTGGCATCTATCTTTCTGTCTCTCTCTTCTTGTACTTATCATGATGTCCTCCAGTTCCACTCATTTTGCTGCAAATGACAGGATGTCATTCTTCTTTATGACTGAATAATACTCCACCGTGTGTATTAACCACATTTTCCTTACCCACTCATCTCTTGATGGACACCTAGGCTGATTCCCTATTTCAGCTATTATGAACACTGCTGCAATAAACATGGGCATGCAGGTTATCTCTTTGCTATGCTAATTTCACTTTCAAAAATATACGCCCTGAAGTGGGATTGCTGAATCATATGATAGATCTGTTTTTAAATTTACTTGTTTAGCTAATTCATGTTTTCGGTGCTCGTGATCAAATCCAAAGCCTTGTGCAAGCCAGCTACACACTACCACTGATTTACACCATGCCAGGTAGATCTAATTTTAGTTTTTTGAGGAATCGCCACACTGTTCTCCCTATAGCTGGACTAATTTATATTCCCACAAACAGTGTATAAGAGTTCCCCCCTTTCTATGCATGTTAAAGGATTTGCTTGTGTTTGCACGTGCATGCTTACGTGCCGTGCCTGGGACCGAATCCAGGGCCTCGGACATGCTAGACAAGTGCTCTACCACTGACCTACATTCCCAGTCCTGTTTTTTGTTTTTGACAACAGCTATTTTATCTGGGGTGAGATGGTATCTCACTATAGTTTTGGTTTGCATTTACCCGATGGCTAATGATATTGCACATTTTTTCTTTTGTGGGGGGCATTTGTATTTTTTTCTTTTGCAAAGGTCAACTCAGATCATTTACTCATCTTTTTAAGTGGCTTATTTGGTTTTTGTTAAGCTTTCTGAGTTCTTTATATACCTCTGTCGGATGAATAGTTGGCACATATTTTCTCCTATTTTCCAGGTTGTCTCTTCACACTTTTGATTGTTTCCTTTGCTGTGCAGAAGCTTTTTAGTTTGATGTCATCCCATTTGTCAATGTTTGCTTTTGTTGTCTGTGCTTTTGGGGTCCTATCCAGAAAATCACTGCTTGTATCCATGTCTTGAAGTGTTTTCCCTTGTGTTTTCTTCTGATAGTTTCAGGCCTTACTTTAAGTCTTGGATCCATTTTGAGTTAATTTTTGTACACCCTGAGAAATAGGTGGGGTTTCAACCTTCTGCACGTGAGTATGTAGTTTTTCCCCAGCATCATTTATCAAGGAGACTTTCCTTGCTCCAAGGTATGTTTTTGGTGTCTTTGCTGAGAATCAGTTGACTGCAGATGTGTGGGCTTATGGGTGGGCTCTCTGTCCTGTCCCGTGGTCTGTGTGTCTGTTTTCATGCCAACACTATGCTGGTTTTGTTACTGTGGCTCTCAACCACGACTGGAGTCAAGTACTGTGACACCCCCCACTTTGCTCCTTTTGCTCAGGATTGCTTTGGCTGCTGAGTTTCTAAGTTTTAGGATTATTTTTCTTCTAGTTCAGTGAAGAATCTCACTGGCCTTTTGATAGGGACTGCATCAATCCGTAGTTCACTTGGGGTAGCAGGGACATTTTAATACTGGTAATTTTTCCAGTCCATGAACTTGGGAGGGCTTTCCACCTTTTTGTGTATTCTTCAATTTTTTGGTTTATAATTTTCATTATAGAGATCTTTCATATTCTTGGTTAAATTTATTTCTGGAGTTTTTGCCTGTGTCTCTGTGTGCATGTGAGCATAGTGACTGTTGTGAATGGGACCTTCCTGATCTCTTTCTCAGTAAATTTGTTACCGAATTTGCACTGAACGCAGAAAAGCTACTGATTTTGTATCCCTGCTACTGTTGTGTTTTATAATTTGACAAATCAATAGAAATATTTTTAAAGTGTTAAAATTGGGTTAACCTTTAAAGGCATATCATTGGTCCAGAAAAACCATCACCCTAAACTAATGATATTAATGTTAAATAAACTGACTACTTCAGACTGACACAGGACATTTATTGGAATGATTTTCTGTACCTTCTAGAGGTGAGATAAGAGGACTGCACAGGAACATAAATAGCTTTGCCTCCCCATCACAATCACATATTTCATTGTGAAGAAGGGGAAAGACTGGTTGTTCAGAAAGCCTACAAGCAGTAAATCATTAGGCACTAGATTTTCAAATGAAAAGAAGATCAAGTTATATTCCTTAGTAGACACAACTATCAATTTATAATAAATGAATTCAATGGTTACAACTCTGAGAAATCAGTCTGACCCATGACACATGTACATCCTTCAGAGAGCAGGCAGGCACTTCACCTAGAATGACAGATGGCCCCTTCCTAAGATGACTGAGTGTAGCAAACCCAGGATGCTTCCTTCTAAGTGCCTAGTTCTCCTCTCCCTAAAGTCCTCTTCTATACATTCCTCACCTTAGAAGTCATCCCCAGGCTTAGAGCCTGGGGTCAGTGCTGGCATTTAGAGACAGAGGACAGTTCAGGTATAGACAAATTATCCATAAGAGAACATCCACCTTACCCATTGATTTCTTTTAAAAAGTTTGAAGATTTGCTTTGTTTATGAGTTTTTTTTGTGTGTTTGGTTCCTATATTTTCAAAGTAACCATAATGAAAAGTTTTCAACTCCAAAATAAGGCTTCTATTCTGTTCCAAAATGCATGATTAGCTGCTATTTGTCAATCTGCTATTAAAAACTGATACTTTTTCATACTTAAATGGATGGATAGCTTAAAATGGGTAAATAAAAATTAGGGTGTCATAAAACCTACTATGATTTATGTTTATGAGGAATTTCCACAAGTAACACTTTACTGTAATTGTTATGAGTTTGTTTTGTCTATTACCCTCCGACTGCTACACTCACAGTTCCTTTCTAAAAACGGGGTCACAGGTTTCTTTCTGAAGGTCATCATGCTGTCAATGACACCAGCACACGTAATGAAAGGCCAAGGAGGCAAAGCAGCCATTTCTCTGGATACTCTGGAGGACTCAACCCAAGCAGAAGATCTGTTCGCACAGCTACCAATCGATTGAGTTGGACCCTCTCTTGGCAATTTTGAACATAGGACCTCAGGTGACAATCTGGCCGAGACAGGCAGAGAGAAGCATTTTGTAGAAATGCACAGTGAAAACCAAGCATCAGCAGAAGCCACAGGGTAGGTGGACAGAGGTGGGTAGAGGGTGGAACAGTAGAAAGACGCAGGGTAAAAGAAAAAGTGAGAGAGAAAAGAGAAAATCCTAGAAATTAAAATCCTGTTACATCCTGAATGACATTCCAGTACTTCATGAGGACACACTGAACAATTATTAATATTCTCAGACTAGAACTCCATCATCTGAGGTAGGATGACAGGGTGTGACAGTAATGTGAGGGTCTGTGAACAACAAAACAAAAAGGCCCCCCACCACTGTTTAAAAAGAGCTAGAAAACAGGTGTGCCTCGCTGAAGCTGTCAGTCAGTGGGTAAATAGGAGGGGCGCTGGGGGACTGGACCAGAGAGAACTGGGCATCTGAGAATGCCACTCAGAAAGAGGACAGCTGTGGTTCTACATCTCTTGGGACCACCAAGGACGAATAACAAGATTTCCCAGACATGAAAGGTTTGTACTCCTAGGCCCCTGGGTCCTTACAGCAGATTGGGATGACAACCACCAAGAAAAGATTGCAAGTGAAAAAGTTAAAGGAAAAATGGAAGTCCTAACAGAGGGCATCTACATATCCAAGTGGAAATTTCTAACATCCCCGGGTTTCATATTTTAAAAGACTCACAGGAAAGCAGCCTACTTGGATTATCTTGCCAAAGTGTGCATACAAATGTGCACATTTCCGAAAAGGGATGACTTCGTGTAATGCTTGTATTACTGCTGTTCTAAGATGTCACCAATCTAGATGATGATGATGATTATGATGATAAAAGAATAGAGCTCTGAAGAAAATAAATAAAACGTAACTATATGTAGTGTTTGCAAATTATAGTCACAGTAGTTAATATTTGAAAGAAAAAATTCTTAAAATTGGAGAGATACAGAAAATCTTTTACATTTTCTTTGAGAACAATCCCAAACTTTCCTCCAGAAACTTGTACAGGGTAAAAATATCAGTTAATTCATCGGTTACATTACTATGACAGCTTATATGGTTTTACTTATACCTAAAGATTATCAAGACGTACTTTTCATACTGATTTATAAAAATGTGTCATTTCCTCCTTACTGTTCAGAAGAAGTACCATTGAAATTTTGATCGCCTATAAGCAAGAGGAATGAAAAGAAATAAACAAACAAAAATCTGAGGAATGGCGTCTATTTACAAAACTCAGCATCCCTGGGCTTTCTAAACTTCTACAACAACTGAATATCCTGCCTCAGGAGACCCTTAAAGATATAAACTGTGTTTTCCTCATTGAATTTCAAATATTAAAGCTACTCTCTCACTGCCATGGATGCTGTGATTTCTCTCATCAGACTGACACTGTGTGACTTTTGCAGGTGACCAAGTCAACCAGTTCCAGCAAAATGCTGCCAGGGAAAGCCAATTTTTCTCAAATAAAAAGCTCTTTCCTCTCCCTTCTGCTCTCTCTCTCTGGGTTTGGTGGTCAGTCGTGATTCTGTCATTCTTTTGTCTCTGGGTCTTTCGTTTACCAGCTAACTTCTCCAGTTTAGTTTTTTTTTTTTTTTTTTAAACATTTATTTTTTAGATGTAGGTGGACAGAATATCTTTATTTTATTTATTTTTTATGTGGTGCTGAGGATCGAATCCAGTGCCTCACGCATGCTAGGCGAGCATACTACCACTGCGCCACAACCCCAGCCCTCCAGTTTAGTTTTTAAAGGATTTCACAATAGGTGATTTACCTGTCTCTAAGACCCGCCCCCTCCCCCTGCACCCCAGGCCCAGCCCTTCCTGTTCAGGAAGAACTCCTTTGGCAATCTGCATTGAATTCTTTACTCTTCTGTTCAGAAGTACTACTAAGTTGGTCTTTAGATTCCTTGCTTCTTGGTTTAAAACTCTGAATTCCATTTAGGTTTTATTATAAAACATGTTATTAGTAATAAACTAGGAGAGAAAGAAGAAAAGCACATTCGTAATCTTACCACACTAACAGACCATTTTGGTATTCTATTTCCTCCTAGTCTCTTGACTTATGCAAATCTTTTCACAAAGAGTTATGAGCACAGAATGAGTAACCCAGATAATTCTACATAATAATTTTTCATTATTTTTTTTTGAGAAAGCATTCCATGTGGTTATTAATTTCACAGCCCCAATTTTATTGGCCGATTAATACTGCATTATGTAGATGAATTTTAATTTAAATATTTTACTGGCTTTGGTTCCATCTTTTCAGTAATGCATATACGTATCTTTCTCTGAACTTTCTCAGCCCTAGCATTGTATTTCCCTTCCTTTTTCATCTAGGTGCTTTCTTTCCATCTCTCCAAAGGCAACTGTGATGACAGCTGTTCTACCACTTCCTGTGTCTGAGATCCCTCTCTTCACATGACACGTACCATTATTACCTGGAAAGGTAGACTTGATACGGCCACCTGTAACAGGTCCTGCTAAATTGAGTAAAAGTGATTGCTGAGACTAAGGAAAGCTGCAGGTTATGAGTTGGAAGTAATATGGAACCAGAATTAGGAGCTGGTTTTAGAAATACCTGGTGGCTTTGAAGTCTATTTTTAAGATTTATTTTTAAAAATTTTATGTTTAACTTTCCAATTTTGGTTTCTCTCAAGTCTACAGTCTTAAAACTACAGGAAACAAGATTTTAATATTTTAGAGTCTCCATTAAAGGAATGTGCAAGTAGACTTCTCAGCATATTTACTGGAAGATACAATAACTTGGAGTAGTTAAGAAAAGAAGAAAGAAGACAGGACCCTTCTGTTGCATTTTTCAGGTCTCTAATGATACCATCTTGGATTCCAAGTTCCTTATCTGTGAAATGGGAGGGATAGAAGAGAAAGGCCTCTAAGATCCCCTCCTGTTCTGTGACCAGAGTGTAATCAACGCTACAAACACCATGAAGGGCTCATTCTTGGTCCAAGGGCCACCTAGCTTTGTTACTGGGCTCCATCCATCTTAGGAGAAACTAAAAGACATGTACAGATCACTCTTTTCAGAACCCGGCCTGTAAAAGTGAATTGATTAACTCCTTTGGGGCAGGCTATAGAAAGCAGCAAATTTCTCCTGTAGACAGCATTGTGACTCTCTCCAATCTACTAACAGGGGATATAGCTAGAATGGCAGGCTCAGCTTGGGGCCAAAAGAGCTGTTATTTTCCTTTCAATTTCTCTGTTGACATTCCCACATCTTCTGCTGTATTTTCTTTTGCATGCAGCCTAAAGCCCAGCAGGGTTTTAAAGAAAAAGAAAAGTACTTGCAGGCAGGAGGGAGGGAGTGGGTCTAGAGGAAAGGGGGAGAGGCACACATTATAGCTTTAATTTTTGAGAAATATAACTCTACACACTCCCCTGCCTGCCTTCGTTCATTCTTTCTTCCACTTTCTAAGGTGGAGAAGAGTTTGGGGACATGGTTAGAACTGCATGCAAATCAACTGAAGGGATAGGAGAAAAAATTATTATAAGGTGTTTTGGATTTTGTTCCCAGAATCATGACCATTCAGTAGAGAAGGATGTTTCAGGTAGTAGTAAGCTAGGTTGCCATCTGTCTTATCTCCTAAGAGTGAAGAAGATATTGGTTAAAAAGACTGGACAAGCCCTGCTTTGCTGGGAAAATGGGTGAGATCAGAACACATCTAAAAAGGTTTTAAATCTAATACACATTTTTAACTTAGGAAATCACTTTACAGTAAAGGTTAAGCATCACATTATCTTTTTTAAAATATAATAAAATTACTTGTCTTTTCCTGAAATTGAAACTAAAACTAAAAATTTCTTTCAAGGCTTTGAAAGAAACTATAAGAGAAAAAAAAAAATTACAGCTTGTTACCACAACTGCACAATTAAAGTTAATTATTTAATTCATGAACCAGAAGTGCTTCAGCTATAACTTGAACCTAAGGAAAATATAACTTTCATAAATACCAACTTCCACTCTGCCCAATATTGACTCACTACTTTCAATGACCTCAAGATTCAAAGTGAACTCTCTCTGGTAAAATCTTTTGCCGAAAACCACAAAACCCACCCTGTGTATACAGGAGCCAACAACAAATTACATGAGTTTTCTATCACACACTGTGCCAAACCTCACTCACAGGGAATTGTAGATAAAAGGAAAGCACCTGCGCACCACAGCTCTGTCTCCAGATCATCTGGCTAGGTTACAGCACACTCAACGTCAGAGTGATTCCAGGCCTGACCTTTGGTGCCAGGAACAGAGATCTAAGTGGAACTGCTACCCTCTGGCTGCACGGTCTTGGGGCCAACTCTTTAGCCTCTCTGTGCCTCCATTATCTCACTTGGAAAATGGACATATTAATAATGATGCCACGAAGCCTAAATGGGAGGATACATATAAAGGGCTTAGCAAAGTGCTGTTGGGGCTCAGAAAATATACCCCAAAGTGCAGAAGCTTGACATGCTCAGTACTTTGATCTGAAAAGCCAGGTATCTCTGACCTTCTCTGACCCATCTGTTTATCACCCCTCCTGCTCCCCTAAAGTGCAGGGAGGGGCTCTTCCAGAAATTCCCCCATCTATCTGAAGACCAGATCCATCAAAGGGGAGTATAACTGTCTTCTATCCTCTCTGCGACATTTCACCAACCAAGAAAGAGGAAACTCACATCACAGAAGAGACTGAAAGTCAAAATCACACTCAGAACCCAGACAAACTTTGTCTTAGGCCACTGTCTGCCCTTAGACCTGTTCATCTTTCCTAGAATTAGTTCCACTTCCTATGGAATTGCCTACACCTCCCTCTTCCCTTTCCCTGTGAACACGAGAGAGCTTCATCCTTTATGGGACTCCCATGCATTTGCACGTTGACAAACTTGGATGCCTTTTCTGTCTGTCTGTGGTCATTTTGTTTTATAGATCCAAATGATCAGGGGATTGAAAGTTCCCTTCACCCCTTCAGTGCTTAGAACATAGCAAGCCCTAGAAAATACCAGCCATTTTTTCATTTATTCAACAAATAGCTGTTGGATGCCAATGGGTCAGGCACCATTCCAGTCACTGGGGACAGCAATGAAAAAACAGACACAAATTTTTTCCTTAATGGAATTTATATCCCAGCAGAAAAATAATAACTAACACTTAAATAGTGCTTATCGTTATTGCTTAACCAATGGGTTGCAATGCCTCCTCAGGACATTTGGCAATTTTAGAGACATTTTTGGTTGTCACTACTAGGGGAGAATGGATTGTCACTGGCATCTAGTAGACAGACACCAGGGATGCTAATGTGACAGACTGGCCACCATGCAGAGGGGAGTCTTCTACAACAAAAAAAAAACATCCTGGACAAAATGTCAACAGTTAAAGAGGCTGAGAAACCCTGTACTAAAGGTTAATGACTCAATTAAACAAGTCCATGAGGGAAGATTTATAAATAGAGCTCTTTTCTTACTATTTTATAGTATATAACTAAATATTACAAAGTGTATAATACTATGCATATGTGAATATTTATGGTAATAAAAATTATACAGATTCTTGAAGGGTGCAGAGGTGCATGCCTATAATTCCAGCACTTTGGGTGGCTGAGACAGGAGAATCTCAAGTTCAAAGCCAGCCTCAGCAATGGCGAGGTGCTGTCTCTACATAAAACACAAAATAGGGCTGGGGAAGTGGCTCAGTGGTCAGGTATCCCCGAGTTCAATCCCCAGTATTAAAAAAAAAATTATACAGATTCTTTAAAATGTATCTTCCTAGTGCGTGCCTTTAAAAAAAAAAAAAATCAGGCCAGGCAGTGTGGTGCACACCTGTAATCCCAGAGGCTTGGGAGGCTGAGGCAGGAGGATCTCAAGTTCAAAGCCAGCCTCAGCAACCTAGTGAGGCACTGAGCAACTTAGCAAGATCCTGTCTCAAATTAAAACAAACAAATTAATTTAAAAAATGGGCTGCGGATGTGGCTTAGTGGTTGAGTGCCCCTGGGTTCAATCTCCAGTACCTGCCCCCACACACCCCTGGAAAAATTCAGGGGATGGATTTCATGAAATAAAAAGTTAGTTCCATTTTACAACCAATGGCAATACCCTTGTACCATCTATATTTTCAAGTATTGCTAATCTTCCTTGATCCTCAGACACATGCTGTGGAAAGTGATCTTTGATGTCACATCTGTGATGATTCTGATATCAGAACTAGGGAGCTGTGTGATACACCTGAAACACCAGACCAAGAGCCTGCAAGATTCAGGAACAAGTTTTATTATCTTACTGCCTGTGCCACCTCTGTCAAGTCACTTAATTTCTCTGTGCACCAGAAGCTTACCTTCATCAACAGGGACCACTGGAGTTAAATGAGACTGTGTGAGAGCACTGTGGAAGCTGCAATGAACACTTGCGTCGGCCTAAATGTGTAATATTCAAAATATACCACCATTGCCTTCACCACCACAACTGCTATGGTTTGGGGAAGTATTCCCAAAGGCCCATGTACTAAAGGCTTGGCCCACCCTGTGGCACTACTGGGAGCTGGTGAACCTTTAAGAGAAAAGGCCTAGTTGGAGATTTCTAGTCACAGGGGCTGTGCTCTTGAGGGGATATTGGGACCCCATGAGCCCTTCCTACGCCTCTCTGGTGTCTTGGCCATGAGATGACGAGTTTCACCATATGAAACCACCATAATGTACTGCCTTGCTGCAGACCCAAAACCAACAGTCAACTAATCATGAACTGAAATGTCTAAAACTGGAAGCCTGACATCCAGTAGATAAACCTTTCCTCTTTATAAGATTATCTCAGGTATTTGTCACAGTAACAGAAAGGTAACTAATAACATCGTCACCAGGTAAGATGCATTGAGAGATCACTTTATTTTCATTGTACATTTACTCATTTGATCCTTTCCACAGACCAACAGATAGGTACTCTGATCCCTGCAGGTTGAACATAAGGGAACTGGATGGCAGAATGAGGGTCCATACCTACACAATTTGGTTCTGGAACATGATCTCTTAACCAGTGTGGTCTTTCTCTGAAATGGCAAGACACTTGAGACAGGCTCTCAAACCACCTGCCTTCCCTGGCCAAGGTCACTTCCTCTTGACCTTGAAGAGTTGCCCTCTTCCACAAGCCATCACTTCAGTCCCTACCCCTGACCAGTCATCCAGCTGATTCACTCACCAAAGCAAAGAATGGAGCCTCACTTTATTGATTTGTTGAATTACTTTATTTCTTTCCAATAGTCAGTATGTGTACAAAACATAGGACTCCAACATAACATTTGGAGACACAGGATATATAGTGACAATCAGTTCTCCTTCTCATCTTTACCTTCCAGCTAACCCAAGTCTTTTCCACTGAGACAGGTACCATTACTAGTTTCTTGCACAGGATTCTAGAAAATGTTTTATGCAACATGTTTTTTCTAAAATAGACATGTGGCTTGTAGCATACAAAATGACTACTTTTCAACCTGACTTTTTTTTTTTTGGAGTGGTACCGAGGACTGACCTCAGGGGTACTCCACCCCTGAGACACATCTCCAGCTCTATTTTGTGTATTTTTTTTAGAGACAGGGTCTCACTGAGTTGCTTAGTGCTTCACCATTGCTGAGGCTGGCTTTGAACTCGCAATTCTCCTGTCTCAGCCTGCAATCTGATTTTTTTATTGCTAAATAATTAGCTCGGCTTAGTCCATATAGGTATATATAGATGTCTCTTAATTTTATTAATGTTAGAGGAGTACTATGACATTTATTTAATCAGTCCTGCATAAATGAGTATTTAATGCATTTCTGATCATCAGTAATGCTACAATGTATATTTCACACACATAAAATTTCTCACATTGCAAGAATAGATTTGGATAAATTCCCAAAAGTGGAACTGTTGAGTCAAAGGGTATGTGCCTTTTAACATTTTATTGAAATAGCTAAATCGCTCTCCATTGGGATTATACCAATTTATACTCATACCCAAAATGTATGAGATCACCACTGAGTTTGACTTTATTTCTCTATTCTCATAAAATAATGTCATAAAAATGTTTTACCTTTGCCAATTAGTAAAAAACTCTTATTACATATTACATTTCTCTTAGTATGATTAGATTTAGGATCTTTTCATGTGTTTCAAGGACCAGTTATACATCTTTCATCTGTGAATGTTTTGTTTATAACATTTACCCATTTTTTTAAAAGAGTTGGGTGTTTTTCTTATGGAACTGTAGATCTTTATCTATAAGAGACATTAACTCTTTGCATGTAAGTTGCAAGTATTTTTCTCCAGTTTCTTTTTTGAATAATTTTTAGTTGTTGATGGACCTTCATTTTTTATTTATTTATATGTGGTGCTGAGGATCGAACCCAGTACCTTGCACATACAAGGCAAGCGTTCTCCCACTGAGCCACCGCCCTAGCCCTCCAGATTCTTATTGTTTGTCACTGAAGTGATATTACATTTGTAAATAGTACTGATTTTTCAGTTTTTTGCTTTTATATCTTCTGGTTTTATTTTATACTTGGAAAGGTCTTCTATACTTAGCATTAAAAAATACATGTTTTCTTTTAGTACTTCTGTGGTTATTTTTCAAAGTTTATTTTAAAGGGCTAGAATTTATTTTGGTGTACAGTAAGAGTTTGGATTAAACATTCTCATTTCAGATGATTATGCAGTTGTCACAAGATATTTTATCAAATAATATATTCTTGCCCCACTGATTTTGAAATGCTGGCTTTCTTACATACAAAATCTCCATGTCATTGGGATCTATTTCTTACTGTTAATCATAAACACAGACCACATATCATTTTAATTACTATAGCTGTGTAATACATTTTACTGTCTGGTAGAGCTAGTTCCCTGTATTATTTGTCTTTTCCAGAATTTTCCTGGATGTTCTTTAGGAATTTAGAATCCTCAATTGCTATTTTTTCTTAATAAATTAATTATTTTTTTATTTTTATTTTTTAAATTTAATTAATTTATTTATTCTACTTATGTATACATGATAGCAGCATGCATTTGATTCATTGTACACAGATGGAGCACAACTTTTCATTTCTCTGGTTGCATGTGATGTAGAATCACAACATACATGCGGTCATACATAAAGCTAGGGCTATGATGACCATCATATTCCACCATCTTTACTGTCCCCCTGCCCCTCCCCGCTCTGTGACCAAAGTTCCTCCATTAATTATTAAATTAATTTAGGACAAACTTACTCCTTTACGATGTTGATTCTTTCTAGCTATGAACATCATACTCTTTTGCATTTGGTTTTCATCTTTCACCCTCTCCCCTGGTTTTCGTGAGCTTCTGTAATATTTTAAAGTTTTTCCTCATATAGGTTACCTTGGAGTTAGGAATGTGTTACTATCTGTATAATGTTATTATGTATAGGTCTTATTTCTAAATAGACATGACAATAAAAACCCTTAGCTGTGGTTTTTTATTTAAAAAGTCATTCATTTTTATGTTTTTGTTTTGGCTAGATAGCTCCTTCTTGAAACAATTTCAGGCTTGAAAAAATTCAGCAGAACTATGTCATACAACATATCTCCTTTTAATTCCATCTAAGACATACTTTCCTCCTAAAATCTTTTGGCATGAAAATAGAACTTACGAGATTTTTAGAGAACTTTTGCTCCATGTTAGCTCCACCTTCAATTTTGGGAGTACACAGATCCTAGTGGTGTTATATTATATACTAATAATTTTTATAAAACTAAAACCACAAGACTTACCTCCTAGGTTCATTCCAGCTTGAAGACATTTCTGAAGCCTGCAGGCAGGACAGTTCTTTCGTCGAATCTTATCAATGATGCAGTCATTCCTTCCAGCACATAAATAGTTGTGTTGCCCTGATTTAGTAATAAAAAATAATAGTTAGAATAAGAATTATGACACTAATGTAAAATACTAATGGGTGGAGTCAGAATATGAAATTTCCCTTTTCCTACCTTGAAATCTCCAAAACAGAAAGCAAATATGATATAGGGATAACACGGTCAGCTTAATGCAGCTGAGATTTTGGTGTACGTGTGATAACACTTGCAGTATTCTACGCAGGCTTTGTGCAAGAGCAACTTTCCCCCACAGTTTGAATTTTGCTGATGGAGTCAGGCAATGGTAAGCTTCAGACATCACAACAGCACCAATCCAAAAGCCCTGTCACAGCTCTTTAAGCTAAGATGCCTGCCCACCACTGACACATGCAATTTCACTGGGAAGACTTTCAAATGATACCACTAGAGACATTTATTTTTTCATTTTGTACACCAACTGAAAACTGAATATGAATCAGATGTAGGTGTGGTGTAGGCTTGGAGAATGGCATCTACTGGCAAAGCATGAAACTGTAACCTAGCTCTATCATTCATTTATTTCAAAATATTTACTGAACATTCACTGGAAGCACTCAAAATGCAACAATGAACAAGATGGACAAAGGCCTCTGCTATGATTAGCTTCCATCAATTTGAGGGAGACAGACAAATGACAAGGTAAAAAGATAAAATGTCTATAAAAGGGTAGACGCTAGTCGGGCACGGTGGTGCAGGCCTATAATCTCAGCAGCTCAGAAGGCTGAGGCAGGAGGATTACAAGATCAAAGCCAGCCTCAGCAACTTAGGAAGGCCCAAAGCAACTCAGAGAGATCCTATCTCTAATAAAATATAAAAAACGGGTTGAGGATGTGGCTCAGTGGTTAAGCGTCCCTAGGTTCAATTCCTGGTACCAAAAAAAAAAAATTAGTTCTAATTATATATAACCTTAGGATTCATTTTGACATAATTATAAAGCATTGAATATAATTTTCTCTAATTCAGTCCCCAATACTTCCCCTTTTCCTCCTTCCCTCCCCTCCCTCTCTTCCTTTCCTTTATTGATCTGCTATTTATTTACGGTTTTTAAAAAATTATTGCCTTTTGAATATACATAATGGTGAGATTCACTGTGATATATTCATATACATACACAGAAAGAGGAAAAAGGAAAGTCAGGTCAGATTCATTCCACTATTCTTCCCTTATCCTGTCCCTCTTCCTTACCCCCTCAATGCCCTTTCTCTGCTCCACTGATCTTTCTTCTGTTTTGGTAGAATTCCTTCCCTCCTACCCTCACCTTTTCTTTTTTCCTTCCTTATTTTGGACTAGCTTTTGCATATCAGAGAAAACATTTGACCTTTGACTTTCTGGCTGTGGCTTATTTCACTTAGCACTATGGTCTCCAGTTCCTTCCATATACCAGCCAATGTCACAATTTCACAGTTCTTTATGGCTGAGTAATACTCCATTGTGTGTGTGTGTGTGTGTGTGTGTGTGTGTGTGTGTACACCACGTTTTCTTTATCCATTCATCTGTTGAAGGGCACTTAGGTTGATTCCATAGCATGGCTACTGTGGAATGAAGGTCTAAAAATTCTGCAGTCTATCTGTGTGGACATCTGGGTTGGAAAATATACTAGGAAAGGAAAGAGCAGGGGCAAGGGTGAGGGGTACTTGGCAAGTTTTAGGATCGACAAGGACACCAGAGGAAATGGAGCAGAAAAGAATAGGTGGAGATGACAGGGAGCGATATGAGGTTACGGGGCTAATATGAGCCAAATCCTAGGGCCTTGGAGATTTTGGCTGGTACTCCCAGTGAAAGGGGAAGCCACTAGATGAGAGAGCTTAGAGCAGAGAAGTCACCTGTTATGGTTTACATTAAACAAGATGACTGGCTGCTTTGGTGAAGACTGGCTGCAGTGGACAGAAGCAGGAAGACCAGAGGTAGGAGGTGATTATTATAATCTAGGGGAGAGAAAAGAGTGGTGGCAGGGTCAGTGTAACTGTGGTGAGATGTGGTCAGATCCTGGATGCATTCTGAAGGCAGAGCTATTGGAATTTGCTGATAGACCAGAGGAAGACCATGGCTAAGGAGGCATCGAGATTTGGGGGCTGAAGAACTAGAAAAATGAAACTTCCATTTATTAGAAATGAGGAAAACAGCGGAGTCTGTGGCTAAACGTGTTCAGTCTGGGATGTCTGTGGGGCATCCACAGGAAGGCCTCAGGTGTGAGATGCATGGTCTGGAGTTAGGAAGAGGTCTGGGCTGGAGACACAATTAGCTTATGGTTGTTCTCCAATCTTGAGAAAGGGTAAGACTGGACAGTAAGTGACGTGTACACAACACAGAGAAGAGGTCTGAGGACCAAGTCACAGGTCACCGAAAATGTGCAAACCAGAGACAGAATCGCACCAGTTACTGTAACAACCCACAAGGTAGAGCCCTCCCTTCAGCCCAGTACCCTTGGTTGAGAATTTCTAGTTACAATAAATATCCAATAAAAACAATGTGTTTTGCTCAATGTAATTAAAATGAATTTCATCTAGAGCACATTCTCTATAACATTAAAGTGAATCTTAATAACAATAATAACCATAAAACAACAGTAATAGAATGGAAAATCGATTGAAGTGAAGAAAATAAACCCCACCACTAAAATAACTGAATGTATTTTTTAAAAAATGGAAAGTTCTTAATGAATCTAAGTAGGTGTAGATAATTTCACAAAGGCAATCCACATCCATATAAAGAGTAACCGATGAACATAAGATTTCATGATGCATATGATATCTTAAAGCAGTGGCTCCTATTCTTAAAATAAAAATTTAAAGTCCTACTAAAGTGTTAATCTTACTTAGGCTGTAGAATGAGTCTACAACACGGATAAGGCCATTGGGATTCCTGCCGCTGTTCACAAGAAGAAACTCACATTGGAATTGATAGTGACTTCCCAAAAGGTAGCATTGGAAGCAGAATTCAAAGTCTGATAATGTTGCTGTACCTTAACGCTAGTGACTTTTCTAAAGAATAAACTACAATATAACTGACTGGCAGTCTAACAGGATGCTGGGAGCGGTCTTTGGGAAAAATAAGCCAAGGAACGTTCTTTAAGCAAAGCACATGGAATTTTCACTGGCACCTGGCATTTCATGTGCTTTTTGCATGATATGAAACTGAATGCCAAACCCAAGACTTCATCCATTACTCACAATGAACTGAATAAACTTTGAAGTCCAAAGAAACAACTAAATGTAATTTTCATTTGTTTTAATTCACCAGGTGTCTGTGGGAGCCTCCTGTGTGTGCAAAGCTACAAAACCACGGCATAGTGGGTTGGTCTGATGCAGGGAAAGAGTCTTCCCACTTCTGTGAAATGGCAATCAATCCAAGTGTTTCAGAGCGTAGGTGTGCAAGAATGTGTAAGGAAGAGACGCTGTCTTATGTGCACCCTGGAAGATTCTTCTCCAGGTATTCAAAGACAGAGACTTCTAGAAGCTGGGTTTGTTCTGTCAGCATTGTTTTTAGGAATGCCCTTTAAAAATCCATGTCACTGTAACAACTGCCGGATAATTTCCCTCTGAATATTTCATCTTTATGCAGCATAGGAGAATTGTAAGAAACTGTTGCAAATGTGTCATACTAAATTTCAGACAATTCTGTCATTTATATTTTTACTTGTATAAACATTAATTATTTAAATGGTATTGACGTAAATGTATACAGTGAGTCACATGAAAACAGTATCAACAGACAACAAAAGTGAGGCTACATCTAGAAGACTCAAGAATTTTGATCATGCCTTTTTAAACACTGTCATTCTCCTGGTGTTAAGGCAGCTAATTCAGACTAAGTCACATCTATTAAAATACTAACCTAGGACACACAACCAAAATGCTGGGCACTAGACAGTGGTGGCCTTGAGTGATAAGTTAAGGCACAGAGATTTCTATCATCAGGCATTGGGATGTCACTGTGGATTCCAGAGCTGTGTTTTAGAAATATGAATCTTAAGGTTATGTAGCAGGTAGGTGGAACGGAAAGAAGGGATGCGATGAAATGCCCACAGGAAAGTTCTCAGAGATGGGCTCCATGCAAGGTAGGCGCTGTTTGTTAGAATGGGCAGACTCAGCAATAATCCTGGGTTAAACAGAAATCTCGGTGGTCAAGCAGAAAGATTTCCTTCTCATTTAAATTATGTCCAGTGTGGGGTTGGGGCTGTAGTTCAGTGGTAGCGCGCTTGCCTAGCACACGTGAAGCACTGGGTTCGAGCCTCAGCACCACATATAAACAATAAATGAATAAAGATCCATCAACAACTAAAAAAAATTAAAAAAAAAAATTATGTCCAGTGTGAGGGGAATTCTAGTAATGTCAGATAAACCTCACACAGATGTCCTAAACTGTCCAGCAGAGGAGTGAGGTGAAAGATTTGAGGGCTTCCGGGAGTGACCAAGAGCAGACAGAAGCTAGAGGAAAACTGACTCCTGAAAAGATAATCACTCTAGACAAGGTGCCTCCTTTGAACAGCTTCTCCCCTGAGTGCCTGGTTCTTCCTGTAGTCAGATGCCAAGCATAAGGCTTCAGTCTTATTGGCCTAAGGTAGAGAACAGACTTTGGTACTGCTATAACAGATAGAAACGGGAGAAAATTCTAGAAAGGAGGGCGGGAGAAGAGATAAAATGTACATCTTAACTCCCCTGAAACTGTTGGAAGACCTCAAAATGATCACAAGACTCCAAAATCTTCAGGGATAAAAATAACAATTTAAGGTTGAGAAAGATAAGCAGATATTTAAGAGGTTGCCCACCATGAGTGTACACTTTACATCCCTGTAGATTAAGAAGATTCAATAACTACTTCAGGTTTTCCATTGAAATTCCAGAAGGGTCATGGCCTCAGAAGAAATGCTGTATCCCATGAGTAAGGTGAAACAGACTTACTTAAAAAAAAAAAAAAAAAAAAAAGCCAAGCATAAAGCTTAGGATTTAATTGAGTTCAGGATTTAATTGACTACTAGATCAAAACTCAATATCCCTCAGAGAAATATAACATAATTCAGAGTCTCTAGGATGTACAAACTTTAATAGCTCTTAGAAATATACAGAAATAGTGGGGTGCAGAGATACAAACTTGTGATCCTAGCAGCTCGGGAGGCTGAGGCAGGAGGATCACAATTTCAAAGCCAGCCTTAGCAACATAGTGAGGCCCTAAGTAACTTAGCGAGACTCTGTCTAAAAATTTAAAAAAATGAAAAGGGGTTGGGATGTGGCTCAGTGGTTAAGTGCCCCTGGGTTCAATTGCTGGTACCAAAAAATAAATAAATAAATAAATAAATAAATAAATAAATAAATAAATAAAAATACACATACATATACATACACACATATATAAATACATATACACACATACACATATATAAAAACAGAAAAAATGTGTAATCAGGTCAATAGAAAACATTAATTAAAAACAGACTCACAAGTAACCTAGAGGTTGAAATGAGCAGATACAGATTTTAAAACTACTGGTAGAATACACAAGAAAAGATGACTAAAAGGATTAAAGAAATGAGTGAGTTAGTGATTTGTAAACTGTAGAAAATAATACAAACATACACAGACAAATGGAAAAGCATAGTATCTACAATAAAGTATGTATTGGTTAGAATTAACAATATGCTGAACACTAAACATCAATGGATCAAAGTACTGAAATAAATGTGAGTGGAAATCAGCCAAATTGAAACACAAGAGGAAAAATATAAAAAATAAATGACTGAAGCATCAGTGGGTCTGTGGGACAACATTAGCAATTTAATATATGTACCATTAGAATTCCAGAGTAGAGAAGAGAGAGAACAGGTCAAGATTAATACACGAAAGGCACCATATTTAATTTTTAAAACTATCAAAAGACAAATACAAATAAATTACAGAGGCACAAAATAGTTAAATTCCTTAAATCTAAATATAAAGAGAGAGGCTTAAAAGCAAAGGTAGAGGCGAGAGTAACTGTGTACAAGAGAGAGTAAGAGTAATCACCAATTTTTTTATCAAAACAACTAAGGCCAGAAGACAATGCAAATATCTTTACATACTGCCAACCTAGAATTCCATAACTACTCAAAATATTTCTCAAAATGAAAGTGAAATATTTAAAGTAAAGATAATTTGTTGCTAGCAGACTACATTACAAGAAATGACAACGGAAGGTTTTCATGCTTAAGTGAAACGATATTGAGTAGAAATTTGGATAAATAGAAAAGAAAAATAAGAATTTAAAATGGTAAATAAATGGGAAGATTTTTAGAAATTTTCTAAATTCCTTAAAAAGTCAAATGACTCATACAAAAACTATACATTATGGGAATACACACCCACACACAACAATAACAACAACAAAATAGAGCACTAAGAACAGGATGGGATATAAATGAAATTCTACTGCTGAAAGTTTCTTACATTAAATTTGAAATGGTATGAACTAACTCAGGGTAGAACATGAAAAGTAAAGAATATAACCTGTGACTTCTAGAGCAATTTCTCAAAGTAAGCTTCTGTAACCAGTTTGTAGGACCACTCTCCAACCTTCAACCCCTCCCTTCCCTTTTTCTCCATTCTATGCTGATGGACTGCACTGCCTGACAGCAGTACCCTATTGTTTGTAACTTCGGGGCCCTGATTGGTCCCAGGACCATATATAAACTGTTGCACTTCCTGAAATAAAGGGGCTCTGCATCTTGCTCCAGTAGAGCAGTTTTACCAGCCCCCTGAGTCTAGATGAGGTGACTCTGTGGACCGTCACTCCCAACCCCCATCCTGTGGGACCCCATTCCATCCTTCCTGGGGATCCCTCTTCGTCCCACGGGACCCCAACTCATCGAGCAAGACCCATGAGACACGAAAGGAAAACTACACCATCTGTCTCAGAATCTCCTAAGAAACTGTCGGAAATTTAAATTCATAGTCCCCTCTCCAAACCTATTAACTCGGAACATTCTATTTTATATAACTATAAATCTAATGCACATTAATGTTTGAGAAACACTGCCATGAAGCAACCCCTAGAAAGATGGTAACATGAAATGTAGCTCAAGAGAAAACAGAGGTCCTAAAATGAAATACTGAAAAATATTCGACTCCAAAAAGACAGAAAAGAAAAACTAAATGAACAAATAACAGAGAGCAAAAAGAAAACAAATAGCAAACTAAAAGATAAGAGCCCAAGTATGGCATTTATATTTAATTCCATTAAATATAAATATATTTAATATATATTAAATTTATATATAATATATAAATTTATATTTAATATTAATTCCATTAAATATAAATGGTCTAAAGCCTTAAAAGTCAAAGATGGTACACTAGATTTAAAAAGCAAGACCCAAGGATGTGTTAAGATACATTTTAAGTAAAAAGCACGAACAGGTTACAGGTCAAGGATGAAAATATACATACAATGCAAACAGTAAACATGACAGCTGGTGTGACTATATTAAAAATCAGAGAGGAAAAACTTTAAGAATAATGGCAAAGAAAAGAATGTCATTTTATACTTATCAGATTGAGATATAACAATCCCAAATATCTAATAGCAGGGCATCCAAATCCATCAGGCAAAAAATTGACAAAAATGACAGGAGAAAGATAAACCCCAAGTCAAAATTGGAAAATTTAAAACCTCTCTCTTAGCAATCAAAGAATAATAGCAATATAAAAAAATCAGAAAAGAAATAGTAGATCTGAATATTATCAAACACTTTGACCTCATCATTTAGGTCACATAACCACATAATATACATTTTTTTTCCAAGTGCATATGGATCACTGAGATAGGACATACCCTAAACTATGAAACGAACTCAAATTTTAAAAGGACTGAAACACATAATAATTTTTTGACCATAAGGGAATTCAGTTAGAAATCAGTAACAAAGATATACCTAAATGAGCCTCTCATATTAGAAATTAAGCAATACACCTCTAAATAATCTGTGGGTCAAAGAAGAAATCACAAAGGAAATGACTATTTCAAATGAAATACTGACGATAATTCAACACATTAATCTGTAGAATACAGTGCAAATAGTACTTAGAGAATTTTTAAACTTTATATTCTTATATTAGAAAATTCAAAATTAATGATCTAAAATTTTACATTAAGGAGTAGGGCAAGTTAAAGAGAGAAAGAAAATAAACCCAAAGTGTAATTCATGAAAAAATAAAGAGTAGAAATAAATGACCAATGAATCAAAATGCACACTGCTATCATGTATACCTAAGTAGGATAAATAAATTTTTTTTAAAAAAGAAACAAATGACAAAGTAAAAGACAATAACAATAGATAAAAATCAGAATCAACTGGTTCTTTGTAAAGATGAATAAATTAGGCAACTGCAGAAAGGTTGGGAATTCTGCTCCACATCTTCTCATTCTAGGCCCCAAGATGATGGAGCAGCCACCATAGTGAATACTGCCAGTGTCACGGTCAGCGTCTATTGAATATGACTTAGGCAATCTAACCCTCTAGCAGAGAACAGCTCAATCACTTAGATCAGTGCAATGATCCTGCCCAACCACAAGGGGGCCAGGAATGGGAATCTTACCTCAGGGAGGAGCAGCAAAGACCAGGAAATAAATAGGGAACCTCATTGAATCCTACACCACAGTGATATGGAATGAAGAACATGAAATTCAGTGTCTTTATTAAGAGTTTCTCTCAAAAGTAGAAACCTTTTACATTATTGTTGGAGTTTTCTGACAAATTAATTTTAGTAGATGAAGTTGAGAGCTATTTGTATAAATAGCTGGCATTTTTGAAATGTGAAGAAGCTACCAGTATCTAAAATACTTTTTGAAACAACAACAAAAAAACAGTGGAATAGTTAATGATAAATGTAATCCAGAGACCACCTTTCACATTTAAAAACCTACAATCTGTTCCATAGATAACTGATACACTAATACTCATACACACTCAAGAATCTCTATAAAAATTGGAAAATGAATTAAAAGCTTCTAGGGGAAATGCAGATGTCCCCAAATTTTCAAATAGATCATAGTTACTTCTCCTCATAAAAATATGAAGAAAATTCTAGCTAGCTGGTAGCAGGCACTGTATTAGATATTCCAAAGGGGAAAAAAATATATACCCTTCTACAATATTTGGAGAAAAAAATAGCCTGAAAAATAAATGGGACGTGATTTGAACTTTCCAAAATATTCCCTTAAAATAAACTTTCCTATCCAATCTGCTGAGTAGCTATCCACAGGCACTGTGGTATTCTACTAAGCACTACTGAGGATTAGTCTATAAGGTAAAGGAGAAAATAGAGATGGCACAATAGCACACTGCCTGGCACACAGCTGATCCTGATAAATGCTAACAGAATTAATAAATGCATGAGTGCCGCACTGATCAAGTAAGATACACTACAACATGCATAATTTACATGTATATACAGTAGGTCATATGCCCATAAACTCCCAGTAATGCATGTTCACCCAAGGCCTACCAGCTCCTAAGTACTGGCTTACTAAAGATCCACATGTACAGATCACTTTGCCCCATCTCCAGCATTCAAACTTCTGAGATCTCTCTTCACACATATCACATTAATAAAAAGAACTCTGAGGATCTGCAAGGAAGCAGCAGACGCTTCTGTGAAAGGCAGAAACAGCTTAACCCTTCTCAAGCTGAGATTCTGCACCTTTATGGTGTCTTGGGTCCCAAATCCTTCCCCCACTACAGTTGACATCATGCCCCACTAAAGCTGGTGAGACGCCTTACACTGTAGCCATTATTGAGACATTTGGATTTAAAAGCATCTTGTTTTAAGAATGCAAATGGTCCACTAGGGTTCAGGGAACTTAAACCATTTATCCACCTGTGTGAACCATTTATACAATAGCTGAATCTGAACCATTTATACAATAGCTCCTTGTATTTCTATCCAAGGCTGTGGCAGGTTTTTGGAGAGAAGCGATTCTAGAAAACAGGAAGCTTCTACTGCTAGAGTAAATATGAATGGAGTACCAAGACGCTTAGGTCAATATTACATGGTCAACACAAACTTACAGACTTATAGGAAACCCCAAGCACTCGTAAGTACTCAAAGGGAAAATGCCCTACGGACCCAAACACCGAAACGATGTTGAGTGCAAAACTAAAAGACAAATCTAAGATATTGCTTTTTTGTTTTATTGCTATAAACTATGATACTGCTTTTAATTACAGAATAATTTATTAAGTGTTTGAAAGTAAACTACATTATTTTAAAAAGTTCCTGAAGGCAACGAAAATTATCTTTAAAATGTTTTTGATTACTTTGAAATCAAGAACCAACTTTCTGTTATACTTGAGTAGGTCCCAAATGAGAAAATGCAGATTGGGTGACATGTGGGCCTTCAAGCATTGATAACACAAGAACACAGAAGTGGACAACAGAAGGCAGGGGACAGTGGAGAGAAGACAGTCGAGGTCACAAAGCCTTGGCTTTGTAACCAGAAACATGTGGGCTCTGATCTCCAACTTGATCCCTGAAAGCTGTCACTCTCAGCCAGGTTGCTCATGTTTCTGAGTCTTGGTTTCCCAGCCTATAAAATGGAAGCAGTAATGTCTACTATCAGATGTCACGCAGAATCAAATGAATTTAAACATAAAACAAGAAGCACAAAGCCTGACTTGATGTAAGAATTCAAAAACACAAAATGGTGGTAGTGATGTTATCACCCATCTTCTATTAAAATAAGTAGGGTGAGAAAATTCAAAGAGCAAATATAGTCAACTCTCAATTGAATATAAGTAAGCACAGAACTTCCTGTAGTAGCGAAACATGGTACTGAGTGAGGAAGACTGCTAGACCAAAAGGGCCCACTTGAGACAAAGCAAATACTATTCACTTCTGATCTCATCTTTAAGTCTTAACTTTCTTTAAAAGCTGGCAAGGATGTGAGAGTGCTGAATTTTATCCCTAGAGTAAACACAGAACAAAAAGCTGAGACTCTCCAATCAGTCTGTGGCTCGGCTAAGAAATCTAGACTAAGGTCCAAGACCAGAAGAGTTGTATAAGATTCTAAAATGTTATACATTCCCTGTATTGTTCCGTGATCTTGAGGTTCCATTTTCTAGTATTACTAAAATTAAACCTAAAAAGTTGGAAATGAAAGTTAAACACACATTCAGCAGACTGACTTCTTTGAGGGAACCCCAGTGGATGAGAAGGTGCAAGAGCAGATATTCGCAGACAAGCAGGTTGAGGACCAAGGCTGTTGGGCAAGAAGAAAAATAGATTCTGGGATTTAAAGTATGGTCCCAGACAATGATTTAACTCCATTCAACAAAGTTATTAACTTTTTTTTTTTTTTTTGGCAGGGCTGGGGATTATACCCAGCAGGGCCTCATGGATGTTAGGTGGGTGCTATTCCACTGAGCACCTACAAACTTAAACTTTTTAAAAATTAAATTTTACATAGACCTTAATATGATTTAAAAAACAAAAAACAAACAAACCAAAAAAACTCCTCTGGTTGAAATGAACTCAAAGAATGTCCCTGGTGCTGTCTTCTGTGGGTACCTGCCTATGGTTTAGGAAGCATTCCACTGGAGACCTGGGGCTCCTCCAAACATACACCTAGCCTTCAAAGAGGTTTCTCCATCAATCTTACTGTCTAAGCAACAGTGATCTTCTGAACCACAAATCTGATTCTGTCTTTGTTCTGTTTAAAGGCCTCCTAGGACCTTAGCATCATATTCAACATTGTAGTGAGCCACTGAGGCATGGGGTGGGGAGAAAGACAGGGCAGGGGTCAAAGACTGACCTAAACTTATAGCCATTTCAGAAGAAGTAACTGCAGCTTGGATCAGAGGCGTATGGTCCAATAACTTTGGATTACTTTTATTAGTGCTTTTAGTTTTGGTGTTTTGTTGTTACTATGACTGGTGTGAAAGGATAATATATTTGTGGCCTTACTTTGGGGAAACTCAGATGACTGGTCCTTTGTGTATTTGTATCTCTACTGATGTGTGCAGACATAGGTTGATCCTGAATGAATACAAACACCTCTCTCAACTCCATCAATGCACCTATCCCTGCTCCTGGAAAAATACTCTATCTTCATAAGCATGGCTGATAATCAGGGTGGTATGCTTCTATCAAGGAAGATCACTGATCAAGTGATAGATCAAGTGATAGATCAAGTGATAGATCACTGATCAAGTGATAGATCAAGTGATAGATCACTTCTATCAAGGAAAATTAAATATAAAAAGCATCAGGTTCTAGAAATTTTAAAACCTTGGTGAACACCTATAAACACTCTCAAGAATCTTTAAGGAAGAATTCAGAGGAGGTAATTGACCTTGATCTTAGGAATAGCCATTTAACCAGGCAGAGAATTAAAGGGATTCCAGACTGAACTGAATGCTCCCAATTCTGTTTTTAAAAAACTCACTGTCCTTTACACATGGGGGCCGAACTGCAGAAAGTAAGAATACACCGAACCCCAACATTGGACCCTGACCCACGATCTGATTATTGTGGAGCTCTGTAGAGAAGCAGTGCTGGGATTTCAGATTAAGTCTCCAGATGGGAACATTTGTGCCCTAGTCTTGATGTTTCCTTTCATAGAAGGAAGCTTTAAGATGCCACACCTGAGGCCTCTCTCTCTCTCTCCCCCCTCTTTATTTGCTTTGGATTAGTAGGTTCGAGAAGAGGAAGTCTGATTTGCTTACCTCAGCACTGTCTTCTCCTTGGGGGAGAACTCCCTCAGGAAGCAGGGAGATGCTCAGCCTCTGGAGCACTGGGGGTGACCCAACCTGATCCTGCTGTGCCAGGGCTTATGCCTAATTGTGGGTCTCAGGTTGCAGGTCTGTTTCGCTCTTACCACCAAATCACAGCCTTTGACTTTTTTACCCCCCAAAAGGGCTGATATTTTATCTTCCTCCAGCCACCCCTTTGTTTTTCAATCTGTTCAGAATCCGGGTGGAGCAATACAGCACTAGTTAACAGGTCCCTTAAGGATTAAGAGACTGACCAACACCAGAGCCTTTAAGATGCAGATCTCAGTGGCAGGGCACATACACACTGAGTTCCTGAGCTAGAATCCTGCAGCAAGGGTTCTAGGTTCCTCCTCAGCCCACTCCCCACTTATCTTAATTTTTTAAAATATTTTTTTCACTTGTGGATGGACACAACACCTTTATTCTTATTTATTTATTTTTATGTGGTGCCAAGGATTGAACCCAGTGCCTCACATGTGCTAGGCAAGCGTTTCACCCCTGAGCCACACCCCGGCCCCTTATCTTGATTCTTAATTCCCCAGATGTCCACATTAAAAGGCAGGGATCCCAGTGAAAATGGTCCAAATGTTGGGGTACAAACCTGGTAGTTGAGACATATTTTAAAGCCCGTTTTGTGGTTGTTTGGTTTTCCTTTTAAAAATCAATCTTATCAGAAATTCCACCACTGAATTTTCTTTAATAACTTTTTTTTTTTTTTTTGCTAATCATGTTATGTGAAATAGAATTTTCCTTTTCACACCTTGAAGCTACAAGAGAGTTTAATTAAAAGGGACAGTAAAGCCGGGCGCGGTGGCTCACGCTTGTAATCCCAGCACTGAGGGAGGCTGAGACAGGAGAATCGCGAGTTCAAAGCCAGCCTCAGCAACGGCGAGGCGCTAAGCAACTCAGTGAGACCCTGTCTCTACATAAAACACAAAATAGGGCTGGGGATGTGGCTCAGTGGTCGAGTGCCCCTGAGTTCAATCCCCAGTACCAAAAAAAAAAAAAAAAAAAAAAGGGACAGTAATTTATAAAACAGTTTAATATTTATGAATAGATGAATGCTATATTGCTTAATAATTTGTTATGGGCCCAAAGTCAGCAAATCTGAGGTTTTGGTAGACAGTGCTGTTCATTAAAACATGAGAACTAAGTGCTGTAGTAAGGTACCAAATTTGTTCAGAATACCTCTTCACTTAACTGCTGTTGGATGCATAACCAGACCTCACGTACAATGTAAGTTTTCCTTAAAAAAAAAAGTCATTTTCAACATCATAAAGGCAATTTCACCAACTCCAAATCCCTTTGAAGATTAAGTTTTTGCTCAAATCTCATTTTCATTTTTAAAGGTCCATTTGTTGTCCTGGAGGATTTTCTTTCTTTTCTTTTCTTTTTTTTTTTAAAGCAGTTGACAACTGCCCAGCAACAGCAGCCTGTGTTTGCAGTCACTATTTTGGGCTACATCACATGTCACTTACATAACCTTGTTTAACTGCTCTTGAACTGGTTCAAACAACCTGGGAAACAGATCAGGGCAGTCCAGCAAATTCCCGCATTGCAGATTCTGATGGGTGAGTTCCCATCCCCCACTCCTATCTTATAATGTTGCAAGGTGAGTACCAGGGTGTCCAACAAGAACTGGTTATGCATTGTTAGAGCCAACTAAAACATTTGATAATTAACTTCCTCTGCTCAGTTAAAACCAGTCCGGTCTGCCCATAATAAACCAATGAACAATGATCTCCTGCTGCTGAGGTTTATGAGTGAGCCTGGATTAACATGCTTTCGAATGCCAGCAAGAGAAAAGAATCAACTGGAGTATAGCTTGCCTTTGCCACCTTGAAACACCAATCTTTTCAAGTTATGTTTTTAGGATTCTAAGATTTTAATTTAGAAATCAGATTGGACTTATTTTCCCCCCTGCCGTGTTTTAGAAGTTTTTTCCAAGAGAGGTAAGCACAAAATTCCTAGATAAACATCGTTCTTGGTGTGAAAGGTATTTGTTGGTCATTACTAAAAAAAATTACGTATCTATACATTCATATGCATATCTGCTAATAGTCATGACTTAAATTTTAAGCATATTTTAGTAAAAGAAAATCAAAGGAAATATATATAAAAATCCCAGTGCTATAAGATTTGAACATGGAGAAACATGTCTTATGGTATGCAATAAGTCAAGTAAGTTAGGAACAAGGAACCCTTTTTTTTTCGGGGAGTATGACTTACTTGTTATACACATTCAATACTAGGAATTTAACATAGTTGTACTTCACTATGCAAAAACATCTGTTATCTAGATGAACGAGTAAGTTATTCAGGGCAGTAGGCAGGGAACTAACATTTGCTGAATTCCTATTATGTGACAGGTGCTTTACCAATCATACAACTGAATCCTTATTTGAAAAATCCTAAGGGGGGGAACCTGATGAGATTGGTCATTTTATCCTCATTTTTGCCAATTAAGACCTACTCAGAGGTTAAATGATATGACTAGCTTAGCTGGGATTCATACTCAGAGTTCTGTCCCAGCAGTTAATCTATTGGTCCACATTGGTTCATACATATTAGTAATGTCCTTTAGACACTTAGACCAAGAGGGAAAAAAATGGTGCAAAAACAATCCATGAAAGAGGTGTTTAGTTTACCTTACAAAGGATCATCGTGGACTAAACATCATTACCTGCTCTGACACAGAGAAAAGGAAGTCAAGAATTGAGGTGTCCTTCCAGTTCCAAAGTCATCCAACACAGGATGCCAAACTTGCATCCTGCTGAATATATCTCTTTTCACCTGATCCGAAGGTACCTCTACCTCTAAACCCTGGATTTTGAAGCAGATGGGTGCAGAGTACTTCAAGAGTGGAAAAATCCTGTGTGCTGGGTTCCCAGGAATCAAATTTCATTCACCTTGCCCAACCAGCAAATCCCCGAAGATCTCAAAAGTAGAAATGAGGCCAGGGTAGAGAGAAGGGACTCTTGTTCAGCCACCCTGGACTCAAACTATTTGTTAAATTTTGAAGGTTTTAACAGAGTTTGGTGGGTCCTTATTTGCCCTCTAAGACACAGCCTAGTTTCTGAACACCAATATAGCTCCAGACTTAAATGAACCCTAGATGATATTGGTAACAAGGGACAACTATGTCATAAACTTCTACCAACAAACTGAATTTTTGCTAGGAAAGAAATTATGAAACCAGTTGATATGAGATTGTTTGCATATACATACTGAATTAGATTAGTGTGGGGTATGTAATATAATGCATGCCCATGGTACAAAATCCATATGGTAAAAAAGCTTCCTCTCCCCTAACTACCTAGTTCCCTTCCCACAAGGCAACCACCGCTATCAATTTCTCTGTATCCTTGCAAAGGCTTTTCTAGGATACATCTTTCAACCACAGTAAATATGTTCTGTTTGTTGAGTTAGCATTATTAATTCAATATGTTGGCTTGTCCTTCTATTAATTCAGCAGATAATTATTGGGTAGCTTTTACATGCCAGTTACTGTGATCAGCACTGGGCGGAGAGGTGAACAGGATGAAATCCTTGTCCTTGAGGGACTTATGATCCAGTGTGAGAGAGAGGCTCCTGAACAGATTAAACCCCGAGGGCAAGAAAGAACAGCACAGGCCTATGTGCCAGGAGAACACGGAAGAGGGAAGCGACCATCGTTGCCACAGAAATCAGAAAAAGCTACAGAGAAGAAAGAACATCAGATTTATGTTTTACAGAATGTTTGTAGGGTGGAAAGGGAGTCACAGCAGTTTTCTCACCAAGGAAACACCCTATCTAAAAAATGAGCATCATCAGAAGACATGGTATATTCAGGGATGGGTGAGTCTGGTGTGACTAGAACACATTGGGGAGGGAGTAGCCACTGAGACTGAGGACCTGCTATGTCATGCTATGTGGTCTGCGGAGGCCAGTCCAGGTCTAATTTGTGCTGTAGGAAGTTCACTCTGGCAGATTTCTTGGAAAAATGGTAAAGGGACTGGTGAAGCTCAGAAGCCAAACCATTCTTTCCAAAGACAGTAGTAGACAGGTCATTTCTAATTAATCTTCCCCTTCCTTGTTATTTTCTAGCCCCAAACTTGTCTTCCCAAGTCTTAACTGCCTTGCCATCCACTCATTATCCAAACAAGAAAAACTGAACCCATCCTAAACCACTATTTCTGGTCCTCCATGCAAATGGTCCACACTTCTCTAATTTTATAGCTCAAAGCCGTTAACCTGGGCCTCCTCGGTCTCTTCACTGTCTCAAATGAGCAGATCATGTGGATGCTGGAGAGAAGAAAGGCAGCCTCTGAGCTACCCCCTTACTGGCTTTAACATCCAAACATGCCAGTTCCCTTTTATCTGATTATTCTCAATAGAATTGATTCATAATTTCAGTATGTTTAAACCAAAGTTCCTATGCTTATGGGGGGGAAATATACAAAAGGCAAATCAGCATATGCTAGTATTTTGAATAAAGTTGTTTTACCATTTAAAGGTGATGATTAGAAACTGATAAGTATGTATGTGAGTTTTCCATTACCTTAACAAAATACCTGAGATAATTAACCTACAAGGAGGAAAGGTTTATTTTGGGTCAGTTTCAGAGGTGCTGCTCCATGGCTGCCTAGCTCTATTGCTTTGGGCCTGTAGCAGCACAGTACCTGCTAGGGAGCACATGGCAGCCAGGAAGTAAAGAAAGATACAGAGGGCCAAGGTTCCACTATCTCCTTCAAGGGCATGCCCTTGCTGACCTAATTTCCTCTTTCTAGGCCCCACCTCTTAAAAGCCTACCACCTCTCAATAGCACCACAGGCTAGGGATCAAGCCTTCAACACATGAGACTCTGGGGGGCATTCCAGGTCCAAACTATAGGAGAGAGGGTATAAGGAAGAAGTAGTATGTGGGAAACTGAGCACACTCGTCTCTGCTCTGTGAAGTAAGACAGGCTGTCTTACTTGAGAATCAGAGGTGGGTGAGGTAGGAAGCTGTCTGTGATGCTTCAGGTGGCCAGTGGTGGTGGTAGGATTTGAACCCAGTCTGAAAAAAGACAAGGCTCACAAAAGGCACCTAGCAAGTCACTCTGAGGTCACAATGAAATCTTAACATGGCAGAAAACACCTAGTGCTTGCTTTCTAAAAAGGCTGTGTATGTACACATTTTAAACTTCCACATTTGATCATTTCACTATATGCTTAAAATAAAGAATTTTCCATCTAGAAAATAACATTTCTTATTTGTACATGCAACTCAGGACAAGAGAGACTCCTGATGCAGTGTGTAATGCAGTGATGAGCTCCGTGGTCAGACACTGTGGGTGACATTCAGACTGTCACTATTGGTTGTGAAGCACAGTAAACCATTTAGCCTTAGGTTTTCTCATCTATAGAGTGACAAAACTTATCTCATGGGGGGGGGCATATAATGATTAAATGCAACCATATATTTAAAATGCCAAGCTCCACCTCTGGAATACACCAGGTGCTCAACAAACCACTTGCCCTTCCCTAGGGTCACAGCCCTGGAGATGTGCAAGCACCTTAGGCCATGAGCAAAGCACTGTTCCTGAAGCAGACTGTTTGGACCTTGGTTCCACTTCTCACTGACCGCCAGAGCTGGGGCTAGTCCACTTCACCAAACTTTAGTATCTCTATCTGTAGAATGGGCACAGGAATTGCACCTTTCCTTTACAGCTGCATTTAGCCCTGTCCTGGCCAATCTCAACTGTAGATACGAGGATCTACTCCCTCCATGCCAGACATGGGAAGTCAGCATCAAGCTCCTTTTCCACTAATTATGTTTGTATGTTATGCTTTGTATGTTTCTGATAACATACAAAGTTATGTTTTTGATAACAAACAAAAACATGTTTTTTGATAACATACAAAGTTTCTGAAAACATACAAATATGCTATGTATGTTTCTGATAACAAGGCTGGTGCCTCCTCTTGCACCTTATCCCCTGCCTTGCTGCCTACTGAGCACGCCAACACTTTTTTTAAATATGCTTAATTTTTTTACTTTTATGTGGTGCTGAGGATTGAACCCAGTGCCTCATGTGTGTTAGGCAGGCGCTCTACCACTGAGCTACAACTCCAGCCCCAGCACACCAACTCTTGCAGGAAAAATTCTTAATGCTCTGACTCCCCCTAGATCTCAGGCCCACGCCTGAGGTTCTTCTATCTGCCTTTCTTAAAAGCCCACCTGCCTCCAGAGACTTCTAAATGTGGTCCTCCTTTTCCACTCAAAGACTCTACGTCCTGCAGACCCCTAGGGGTTTCTGTGCGCCACCTCCTGGGCTATATTTTCTCATAGCAACTGTGTCCACATCTCATTTATTGTTCCAGTTAGTTTTTTGACAAGGTAATTCAATTTCCCACTTGTTAGTCAGTGTTCCTGATTCACATCTCAGGCCTTTCCAATTTGCACCATCATTAAAGCATTTCCAAAGAAATATTTCCTTTCTTTAAATTATCATTACCAATTATCTTAAGATAAAATACAAGAGAAAATAAGAACTAGTTTATTTGTAATTATATTATTTTTTTTTCCTATGTCAAAGTTTGTCGTGAAGAACATGGAAAAGTTGCTTTCTTCAATCATTAATAAAGTATATATATCCACAACTGATTGCCTTACTATCACTGAGATTGTTTGTAAAGAGGAAGATCTCTTCATTTTAGAGGCCTGTATAAACGGAAGTTTACTGCTGAGGTTTAGTTCACTAGGAGACCATAAATCATCCTAGAATGGTTGCTTCTAGGCCTTATCTGCTGTGCATTCCTCTGCTCTGTCAGGTCTCAATCTCTAGGTCTTATCTTGCTTTAGGTCTTGGGTTGGTCTTGCAGTGGGTTAGAAGTTTCTAGAATGCTTTAGCCCCATCTTATCCAGTCTCCCCCATCCATGATGCTAGCCTGAAGAGTTTGCTTAGGGCTGTGTTTTGTATTTCTCATTTCTCCCAACTCTATCTGCCCTTGTTAAAGAGCAAAGCTGTCTGGCCATGCAGGAGTCTCCCAGGCCCAAGGGTATGTGTTAAGGAGTTCCTTCCATTCTGGACTCTCCTCTCTTTGAAGGAGGGTCTGGCTGGGTCAGATTCTGCTGGTCAACCCCTTTCTGCTAATGGAGAATGAGGTGGGCAGAAAGAGGCCTGCCTTGGTGGTGACACTTCATTAACTCTGGATTTCTAATACCCTCTCCAGTTGGAACTAGATGCAGTCTGTGGATTTTGACAAGGTAATTCAATTTCCCACTTGTTAGTCAGTGTTCCTTGTTCCTACTTCTAAGGCGAGAAAAAAGTTGTGGTTTGAGGCAGGGTTGGGCTCCTTTCCCCCATCTCAAGTTTCTTTCCTGGGTACCTGTCTTATATTCCTGGCTTGTCCTTATTTGCCCCTGGCTCTCTTATCTTCACCTGCCATATTATCTTGAAGGGTCCCGGCCAACCACCTATCTAAACTGCAGCTGGAGATCACTATGCCCCTTTGACTCTAGACCTCACCCGTCTGTCCTAAAATTAGTACCGCACCATGCCACAGAATGGCGAATGAAGCAATTCTGAGATCTAACAAGGATAAAGCAATTGGGAATGTGTTTTTAAAGTCTTTCCTGGCCCTGAGTACCAATACATTAAGTATGTTAAGATGTTTTCACATATTCCTCGGCAATCTGTAGATCACTAACTGGCTGGGTCATCCTGATCAAGTTAACAGCTATAGGCTCTTTTGTCAATTGTAAAATATAGGGATGAGATTAGATGAGCTCTGTGGTCCCTGTCCCTCTATGCCTTTGCTTCTCTGAAGTCCTGAGAAAAGGAAATGGTGAAGAAAAGTCATCATCAGGATGACCAGGTCATCATCCAATAGTCTAGTCCTGACCATTGGCCAGGAGTACCAGGTACACCCTGTACCTGTAAAGCCCAACTGTGAGCAGACTGCTAAAGGCAAAGGAGACAGGGCTGTAATCACTGTCCTTGTCCTATATCAGAGTCTTAGAATCACGTATTGGTTAAAGGAATTCAAAAGCAGTCAGTGTGGCCTTTGATGAGAAAGGTAGTCAAAGATAAGGGGAATTGCCTTTTAAAAAACAGTTCCAAAGAAAGTAGTCCTAGAGATAAAAACAGAGAAACATTAGATTGTGTATATGTGTGTACAGATATCTATTCGTACACATCTTTTAAATAGCTCCAACAGTGCTAAAAGCTAAACAGTAATCGCACTAGAATCTTAAAAAAGATCTAGAATTTTTCATTACATATTCCAAGTTAAGATGATAAAATGCAAAAATGAGAGGGTCGCTCTAGTCTTCCTCTACTCAATGTGGTCCTAGAAGGTTTTTGTCTGTTTGTTTTTAAGGAGGCTACTTATGTATTGATTTTTATGTTAAAATTATTAAAGTGAAAAATAAAAGTATCGTGGAAAAGCCTATTAGTAATTTTTTTTATTTTAGTTGTTGATGGATCTTTATTTTATTCATTTATTATTTTTATATGTGGTGCTGAGGATCGAACCCAGGGCCTCACACATGCTAGGCAAGCGCTCTACCACTGAGCTACAGCCCCAGCCCCTATTAGTAAAATTATTAAGTAAAAAAAAAAAAAATTAAAGGAGATCATTATACTTGATCAGCTGTGACTTCCCTGGAAGAGCATTAAAAAAAGAAATACTCAGTTAACACCTCAGATCAAGTTACATGAAATAATGTGCCTTATGAAGCAGGATAGAGATAAACAAAATACAGCTTGTGGGCCAAAAAATAGCCTAGTTTTCCCAAGCTCTGCATTCCATCTGTCAAAACAAGGTAGATGGCATTCAGCAGATACCAGCAGTGCATATATAGTTGGACTGATCCAATCATTTTCTGATGGACTTAGTATTATCATCCACAAAAATAATCAATCATCCATTAATGGAATTTGCATCCATATTTACATAATGGAGCCTTTGGCCATTATCATCAGCCCATCCTTCCTTCCCTTCTGGAAAATGAAGTCAGAAACATTCAAACCCTTTCTACATAAGTCTAAGAGTTTGACTTAATTAACTCTTCTTAAAACTTTTCCTGATCTTGGATAGAAGCATCTCCTCTCTGGAAATATCCCTACCCTTTAACAAAACCTCAGGGACCCAGCTAACATTGGCTGAACACTACTCTGAGTTGGGCACAGTAGTATCTTAATTAAGCTTTGCCAGAGACCATAAGCTACTAAATTATTCTCATTTCCTGGTGGTGTCAATGTCCTCACGAGTTCTTATTGACAGTTAGAGCTTTCTTCCCTGTGAGAAGGTTTGCTGTTTGTATGTCATTTCTTATCTATATCAGAACATCTTCAAAGTAGGAATCACATCTTATGCATCAACAGAGCCCCCTGGTGCCTGGGACATGGCTCAGACAGTTACGCTCTGATTCTGAGAAGTCAGGGCAGCCCAAGCCCCAAGAGCAGAGTCCTCTTGTGTACCAGCAACTGGCTAGTGTCTGGGGCAGAAATGTCTTCTCGGCAGAGGTGCCAAGCCTATGCTATGATCCTGGGCTATTCCTAAACCTCTTGAGACCCAGTCTGGCAGAGTTCTAAACATTCCTGAATAAAACCTTGTCCCCCTCCCAAACTGTCAGTCACTGTATCACCATGTATCAAGTGAAGGGAGGGGTAAGAGAATACTTAAAAGTGATGAGAGGTTCATGTGAATGAAAAAAAATTAGAATACATTTTGATTTATGGTAGTCTGCGGTAAGAAGAAAACAGATTCTCATTTAATCAAAGTTAATTTGATGATGTATTTGTGGTAAGAACAAAAATATATTCTAGTTGCATGGTTTTAGCCTCTGTCCCTTCCTAAGTACCTACTATGTGACACACTTCATATTTACTCAGCATATAAAGGTTGGTAGGAAAAAAAAATTTTTCTTGTAAGGAGTTCACAGAACTACATATAACTACCTATGACTCAATGTGTTCAGTGAATTTTAAAGTATGGAAAGTGCTAAGAGGCCACAGAGAAGGAAGAAAGGAGAAAGTAGAGATCAGTGAGGTTTATGAGGGGGTCATCTTTCATCTGGACCTTAAAGGACAAATGTAATTTCTGCAAGGTGAGAAGGTAGAGGATGAAAAACCATGCTTCCCCTTTGAGAAGACCAGAGCCCTTGGGTGGCTGCCACCAGGCAATCCCACAGGCTGCCTCCTAGGACTCTGAACAAATCATACACACAGGTGCACGGCAAAATTCAACCAACTCACGAAATTTTAAAATAACTGTAATAACAACAGCAACAACAAATATTTGGGCGCCATGGTGCATGCCTGTAATTCTACCTACTGGGGTGGCTGAGGCAGGAGGATCACAACTATGAGGCTAGCCCCGGCAATTTAGTAATCTGTTTCAAAATCAAAAAATAAATAAATAAAATGGGCTGTGGCTCAGTAGTAGAATGCCCCTGATTTGAATCTCCAGTGCTGCACATAAATAGAAAAATAAATAAAAACATGAAAAATAGCTAAGTGAAGATAAACATATTGCTCAACACCAGGAAAAGTGGACATCATTAGAGATGATGCTAAAGGCTAAGGAACATCAAACAAACGGTGAGAAACTGATCTCCAGTAATGATGGAATTCTTAACTACATTTCAAGTAACATGATAACTTAGTCAAGAATTGGCTTTCCATTTTATAATATTCTGAACTGAATATATTTATTCCCTATGAAATTAAAGTTTAGCCTTATTCTGTGGCAGTGCCAAAGGATATGGTCTTTCACATGTACTCAACCTTTGAGTCAATACAATCTAATAGTTTAAGAAGACATTACCTTTGAGACAGCCATTCTGCCTAAAAATACTCTAAATTATTTAAATTGAATTTTGATGAAAGTTAAAATAAAATTTTCTTCAATAGGGCGTGCAAGGTACTAAGAAATTTTGCAAATGAGATCTTTGTAATCTGATTCTGTTTCATCCAGTGAATCCATATAATGAATACGCCAAGATACTGCAGCCATTGTGGCTGTCTGCAGAACGAATCCTTTCCAACGTACACAGCCTCCTTGTCCTTGAATTCTAAAAAGGCAAAAGGAAATAGTGCCAATGTTTCCCCTTTAAGTTTGAATACGTGGCACTACCTTGAATTACCAAAGTTTTCAGTCCACCATATTATCTAGGTGGTTGTTATTTTGCTTTGTTTTTAAGAAGTTGAAAAAAATACACAAAAATAAAGTACTATAACCACCACGTACCTGGATCCCCACAATTTTGTTTTTCATTGTTGTTTTCTGCAATGCTGGGTAACTAAGTCCAGGGCCTTGCACATGCTAGGCAAGCCCTCTGCCACTGAGCTACACCCCAGACCTGCTGTGGTGTTTTCAATCCTATAAACAAAATCAGAAGATTTGCAGATCACAATGACTGCATTTGGCTCAGTGACACTTAGCCTTTCTGATGGACAAATGGAAATTATCTGTAACTAAGGAACCAGTTAGAGAAGACAGGACTCTAGCTGTCAACTATCTGAGCTGCGTGTGGAAAATGTGGGACCCACTCAACTGCAGGCAGGCTGAGGCCACGGACTAAGAAGACACGTGAAGCACAGGGTCTGTGCACCCAGGCTCAAGGCAAGAGCCACTGCCACGCTGCCACTCAGGACGTGCCAATCCCTGGCACCCTGAGTGCAGGCTCTATGTTGCCAGATCTTTCACTGTTTCAGCAGGCTGGATGTCCAGATTTTATATGAAGTCTGCTTTTTAAATATTGCCAACTAATTTAAAAAATTAACAAAATCGTGCTGGCCACACAAAACACCTTAGCAGGCTGGGTTTCAACCTGGAGAAATCAAATCAATGACCTTGAAAGGAGAAGAGCACCCAGCTATGGGGCAGATGGGGGTTGAAGCTGAGGAGAACATTAGCCACAGAAGTCCTACAGGGCAGAAATCTGGCCTTCTATTTTCTTATGTTTGTGGATTCTTAGTTTCATGCCTAAGAACTCAAAACAAATCCCAGAAACTGGCCTTCAGCGACAAAATCATGCACAGGAAACACGAAGCATCTAGAACACAGGCATGTCCCTGACTGGTACTACCCTTATGTCCTTGGGATTCACTGTCCTGAGCCTCCGGTGTTTCATAGAATACTGGGTAAAACATTCAAATCGACCTCAGTTCTCTGGAAAATCATTCCAGTCCACTAAGCTCCATATGTTATTAAATGCCCATAAGGCATTTGACCACGAACTGCTGAATGCCAGTAGTGACTGTGTGGGACAAGCTCACAGAGGCTACCCGGACCTTCCCTATGAAGAAGCAGCTGATGTGGACAAGCATCATGGAGACGGTGGTGGTGATTTATTGACCTGCATCACGGCGATGCTGCGTGTGATTGAACATCGACATTTGTAGCATCAGGATTGAAACAGACGTTGAATCTGTGCTTCCCTTGATACAATCTGGAAAACAACCTTGGGCATCAAAAATGTGAGAACACCAAGGCCAAAAGGCTTCCTCATTCTTTGGTCCACTTGAGAAGGGTGTGATTAACCACAGGGATCTAGAGCCAGAATTGAGACGTTTCTAGGAAGGGGTCACTTTGCAGGACATGGAGATTCTGTACAACTTTTCAACCACGCCATTGTGATGTGAAAGCAAAGGCAGATGATTTGTCAATAAATGAGCATGGCTCTGGTCCTACAGAGCTTGAGATAATGGGCACTGAAATGTGAATTTCATGTATTTTTAATGTATCACAAAGTGTTACTTTCCTTTTGATTCCCCCCCTCCCAATCATTTAGATCTGAGACCATGTGTAAATTGACAATGGGCCCCTGAGCTACAGTAATGGCTAAAACCAAGGAAATGGCCTTTCCTGGTCAATAATCATAAGTTAAGGCTGTGTTAAGCACTCCACCAATCATTCCATTTAAGCATGGCACAATTCTGAATATTCTTCTTATTTCTATTTTATCTATAAGAATGCTGAGGCTTGGAGCAGTCAAGTAACTTGCTTAAGTGAATGCAGACAGAATGGGAAGGAAACAGGTCTTGAACCCATGCAGACTGGTTCTGGGTACCATGCTACATTCTGACAGCCACAGAAGCACACAGTAGCTATCAATCCTGGCAGGAGACTTTTCAAAATATCTGCATCCCCCAAACTTACAAAATCAGAACTGCTGGACATGGGGGGCCCAGGCACCTCTATGTTCAAAAAAGAATAAAACTTTAGCTGGGCATGGTGGTACACACCTGTAATCCCAGCACTTTGGGAAGCTGAGACAGGAGAATCGCTAGTTCAAAGCCAGCCTCAGCAATGGTGAGGCGCTAAGCAACTCAGTGAGACCCTGTCTGTACATAAAACACAAAATAGGGCTGGGGGTGTGGCTCAGGGGTTGAGTACCCCTGAGTTCAATCCCCAGTATCCCTCCCCAAAAAACAAAAACAAAATACCCCAAAAAGCAAAAACGTTTTTCACTGTTTCTTTTTTAAATTTTTTTAATACATTTATTTATTTTCATGTGATGCTAAGGATGGAACCTGGTATAGGCAAGTGCTCTACCACTGATCCACAACTGCAGCCCCTGCAAGTGTTTCTGAGAGACAACTGAGACCTCTGATGCAGCTTGATTTGTGGACTGAAATATGATTAGACATTGTCCTACTAATAAAGAAGTTATCTTCAATGTAGATCACCCTGCTACTTTGACCTGTTACTCAGTTCTTTAAAGGCATCCAATTACAGATCAGGCCCATAAGAAGTGAAGTCCCAGATGGTGGCCCAAGTCATTTCACCAGTCATCATTTGCTGGAAACCACTGTTAGGGAGCTAAATAATACATTTAAATGTCTTAAGCAGAGAGAAACCAACCGGATTTGTGACACAGCATTTCCTTGCAAGAACAACAATGGGTTCCCAGGGGTCAGAATTCCCTATAGCCCTGGGGAGTAGTTAAGTCTTTGGGGGAAAATAGTCTCCCCTACTAGATGTTACCCAGTGGCAGCCATGTGGGAAGGTAATCTGCCCAGAGAACCTGCTTTTTTTTTTTTAAATTTAGTTATTTTATTTAAATGCATTTCAAGTCTTAGTACATAACCAGAGCTCAGTTTTTCCATTTCTCTGATCGCAAATTGGAGAACCTGCTTTTATCTCAGAACCCAAATACAGACAGCTCTTATGACATGCATAGGAAAAACATCCATTCCCCACACATCCCCACCGGGTAGTTTACACCTGAGAGATTTCCGACCTGGGCACAGGACCAGCCACATCTTCCTGAATTTCTCCCCAGGAAGAGGCCATTTGTGCAACAGATTATTGGAATTCACTTAAATGATGCGACTGTGCCTATTTAAGTCTCCTAGAAACGGATCCACCCTGGTCCTTTGATTTTTACCCTATCAATGGAATTTCTGCCTCCTTTCATCTTTTCATTTTGAATACTCCTGCTGATCTGTTTGCCACTGACTCTGCTGACACAAGTCGATCTTTCCCGCCTTTCTGTCCACTGCTGTGTTTCTGATATCCATGGTTCTGGGGCCCATGACCTTGAATAGTCCAATGTTTTCCACTTTCCGACTAGACTTTTGAATGCTTGCTGCAAATCAAGTCCTAAAGAAGCCTAGAGCTATAAACAGAATTAAGGCATACAGAAGAACTACTGTGCATCTAAATGGCAGACAGAACCTGTGTGTAATGGACTGCAGCCCTGTAGCCACCAGCAAGAATTTTTAGTTTGGAACATTTAAACAGAAGGACAATGCATACCTCTTAAAGCCAAGCAAATCCATTGCAGCGACATGTCTTCATTTGCAGAGAGGTTTACTCAATCAGATAAACGGTTGTGTTGCCTTGTTTCAATTTTCTAAGGGGTCCCATGTAATCCCAACAGAGCGATCGAAAAGAAAAAGTGACCCAATACTGCATCTAAACTTCTTAAAACACCAGGAGTCCAGTGTCTGGATTAGGTTAAGGCTGTGGATTTGCTTAAGTTTAAGAAGATAAACAAGTGAAAATATTACAGTTACAATTCATATTTTTTGGAACCTCAATGAGAAAAAGATGAAAATGAGAATTTAGTGACAAAAACACATCATTATAATACCAGGGGAGGAAATGGCAAAAACAAAACAACACTCATTTCAGAGTGTGGTCCAAAGAGAATCCTTAAGTCAACAAGTGAACAGCTGAAGAGTTCATCAGAAATGATGCACAATGCTGCAGAACCAGGAGATGCTACTGTTCTAGGAGGCCTAAAAGACTATGGGACATAACCACAGATTCTGTCATCAGCAATGAGAATTCAGTATTTGCATAGTGGTTTTACTCTTTTGTTTTCATTTGGTTAACATTTTGGTGTACTTCCTCTATCTTACTGTTCAAGTATACATTTTTTTTTGTTCATTTTTTGCTGTGCTGGGGATAGAACCCAGGGCCTTATGCATGCCAGGCAAGCCCTGTACCACTGAGTCACATCCCCAGCTCATCAAGTATGCGTTTTCTAAAGACATAAAAGTTATGATTTTCCCTACCCATTTTAAACATACAATTCAATGATTGCAGTCAGTTTATAGAGTTGTGCAATATCACAATTCAGCTTTTGAATATTTCCATTATTCCATAAAGATTCTGTGTGTCCATTTATATCAATTCCTGTTCCCATCCCCTCAGTCAACCACTAATCTGCTTTCCATCTCTTTAGATTTTTTTTCTGGAAATGTCATATAAATGGAACCATGTAATATGAAGTATTTTGCTTTTTAATTTCTTCCCCTTAGCACAATGCTTTTGAGATTCCTTCATGTTGCACCATGTACTTTTTTTACGGTCACATAATATTCCATTATGTGGATAATAGTATCTTGTGTTTTCATTTACAACTTGATTGACATTGGATTGTTTCCATGTTTTTCTTAGACTACATAATACTTAAATAAACATCTGCACATAAATCTTTGTGTGGCCATGTATTTTCATTTTTCTTGATACCGAACAGTAAAATTGCTGGGTCTGCAGGCTATTTTATGTTTAATTTCTTAAGAAACTGACAAACCGTTTTGCAAGTCTGCTATACCATTTTACATTTCCACCAGTATTGTATGAGATATTTTTCCACATCTTCATGAACACTTAGTATTGGCCAGTTTCTAAAAGTTCATATTACAGTGATCCTAGTGCATGTGTGGTTACATCTCATTATGGTTTTAATTTGCATTTCCTTAATAACTGATAATGCTGAACATCATTTCATAGAATTATGAGTCATTCATGTATCTGCTTTGGTGTATATATATTCAAACCTTTTATCCATTTTTTAAAAGATTGTTTGCTTTCCTATTAGTAACTTATCTTTTGTATGTTTTGGATACAAGTTCCTAATTAGTGCTTTTGACCATGCATGAAACTCTAAAATTTAAACTGAACTTTTCATTTGATGAGCTGTTACAGGATCCTCACACTGTGATCCAGGGTCTCCAGGCTTTTAGTGGGTCCAAGAAGTCAAAAGTAGTTTCGAAATTATATGAAAGCATTATTGGTCCTTTTCATTCTCATATTTTTAATGAATATACAATGGAATTTTCCAGGGGTTACAACAAGTATCCATAATAATCTGACAAGGCTGTAAAAATATTCTTCATCTTTTTATCTGTTATCTATGTGAAGCTAATTTTCTTCATATACCTTCACCAAAACACCACCAAGAAGCCAACTGTCTTCTAGTAAAGTTGCAAATGTATAAAACAATGCCATTCTTCTCATGAATTGTTTTTCTCGTCTGGAAAACTTATTGTTCATAAAACATTTAATTTATGCTACCATGCAATGGATTTTTATTGTTTTTCTTAAAGAAATCATTAGTCTATAGCTTCCTTTATAAAATGTGATTTATGTTAACACAAGTGGTTCTTACTGGTATTAGGAATTAACTGTTTTTGTACATCTGTTTTAATTTTTTTAATGCGAAAAATGTCAATAGCTATAATTTACATACACAAAAGCTCTCCAATAATTTTTAAGAACGTGAAGGAACTGTGCAACTAAAAGGCTTAGAAACCACAGAGGTAGAAAAACCATATGCTAAGGAAATACCGGAGAGACTTGTGATCACCGAGGCCACAGGAAGCATCTCCATATGGCAGATTCAGGATACCCAGAACCAAAGGAAAACTTCCTCATGGAATCTAACTAGAGGTGTAAAGAATAGGAAAATGGCACACACCTGCAAGGACAGGGTGAGCGACTGGTGGCAGGGGAGCCTGCTCCTCATGGGCGTGCCTGGGGAGAGAGCACTGTGTTGATGTAGGATTCCAGGAGCTGAGGAGCGGACCGACATTAATCCCAGATTTTCAACATCTGTGGTTTTTGTTGTTGTTGTTTGTTTTGTTTTGTTTTACTTTGGATTCAACAGTTTTGAAGGCTCTGAGTCCCTTGTTATCAACTGAGGAGTAAATAAAGAAGCCAGCAACTAAGAAAGTACGTACAGGGAATATCTAAAGGTGAAGCCAAATTTCTGGTGGGATGATGTTGCAGAGCTGTTAAACTCTGCTTCCTGTGGGTCTGAAACAACGGCTTCTGGGATAATGTTCCTGGTGCAACCTGGGGCTGCTCCTCTGTCTCCTGAATGCCGCTGTCAGCAGGTAAAGACTGAAGATTTGAGAGGTAAACTGTATGCCTTTGTTTTTATATGAGCCTAGAAAAATGACTGCAGACCACACCTGAGATCTCCAGAGTTGTAGCACTATCATGTCACAAGAAGTACACATGCAGCTAGGCACGGTGGCGCACGCCTGTAATCCTAGCAGCTTGGGAGGCTGAGGCAGGAGGATCAAGAGTTCAAAGCCAGCCTCAGCAAAAGTGAGGTGCTAAGCAACTCAGTGAGATCTCTAAATAAAATACAAAATAGGGCTGGGGATGTGGCTTAGTGGCCGAGTGTCCCGGAGTGCAATCCCTGATATCCCCCCCACCCCACAAAAATGTAGTACACATGCTACTCACAGGATAGTTCTTCCTCTTCCCCATACTGATTCTAAGACAAGAACAGTCTATTTAATTACTGGTCATAATATGTCATGAAATACCATAAATGAAAAAGGAAAACTGTGGCTACAAAGTCAAAGAGGAAATGACAGAGCAAATTAGACAAGCTTGTTCACAATGAATCAATAAAAGTTTAGCCCTTTTTAATTTAATGACACTAAAAATGAATAAAACCTTTTATAATTATGAATTAATTAGAAGGTAAAACCTATGTATTACATCATGAAGTCAGTTTTAGAACAAAGGCTATGGTCCTAGTATTCTATTGTGGAACAGTTATAGCAACCTGACTTAAGGCTATGGTGTGTGGTGTATTAAACTAGTGGATATAATGTGAAAAGTGCTATGTCTGAAAAGCTGTAAGCAATAAGTGTAAACTATTATTATTACTGCTATTGATACAGAAGGGAAAAATAAAAAGTCATTTGGCTGGTTTAATGTACAGAACACCAAAATTATATTGCCTTGAAACTACATGAAACCTCTTTGGAATTAGAACACATCTCATGAAGAGGCATACAGCACCCTATAAAATGCAAATTTCCTATTATTTTCAACTGTGGAGAACAGGGAGAGTATGAACAATTAAAATCCCTCATAGATTCCTTACTTAGGAGATGGTACGAGCCAGGTGCAGTGGTGCATGCCTATAATCCCAGCCACTCAGGAGGCTGAGGCAGGAGGATCTCAAGTTCAAAGCCAGCCTCAGCAACTTAGTGAGGTGCTAAGCAACTCAGTGAGACCTTGTCTCTAAATAAAATACAAAAAAAAAGAGCTGGGGATGTGTCTCAGTGGTTGAATGCTCTCAAGTTCAATCTCCAGTACCCCCTACAAAAAAAAAAAAAAAAAAAAAAAAAAAAAAAAAAAAAAAAAAAAAAAAAAAAAAAAGAAAGAAAGAAAGAAAAGAAATAGAAAAAAAGATGGTGTGATACATACTCCAAAGCCTGTTGATTTAATAAATGAACTTAAATTCTACATTAGCCTACAGTGACTATCTGAAATTAATTCACTTTGGTTATCCAAAGCTACTGAAAAGAAGATAGAAAAAATTCTTACTTTCTTCATTAGCAACTCTGCTCTCTTTCAAAAGTGGCAATAATTCTTGAAATTGCCAAAAGATGATAGTTAAAGAAGTAATGTACCTAGAAATGTATACACTAATTTATTAACAACTGAATGACTGGGAACTCCCAGGATACTTTGTTTTTCATTATAAATGATAGCATTTAGGAAATTAACAAAACATAAAAATGACACAATTTAAAATGCAGGTTATACATTCTGTTTTATTGAGATTCCTATTTAATTCACAAGACTTTATAGCTTGCCACTTGAAATGTTTACAGGAAGGAGCAGAGAAGGTAGAAATTTGCTATTTATTTTACTGCAATTCAATTCAACAACTGTTTATTGATCATGTACTATGTGCCTACCAGCTTCTTAGATGCAACAAGATTACAAAAACATTTCAGATAACATTTTATGCCCTTGAGACCTGATGGAATAGATTGAAAAAGACTTGTATACATAAATGTGTGGGACAGGGTGGAAAAGAAAGCTACCAGGAAAAGATGCTATGGGCAATCGAGTAATGAAACAATGTGAACTAGGGTTTGTTTTTTTAAAGAAAACTTTATAACGAATATTAAAACAGGGATAGGAATTCAATAGGTAGAGAAAATATTCTGGTTTGAGCTCCACTTTTCTACCTTAGCACTGACTCTGCCCTACCTGGATAACTCCCTTCAGCATAGAGAGCTATGCATCAAGATCCTCTCGGGACTCCAGTGCATCTCTTTTTTCCTGCTCTCACAACTCATTACTCTTATTATCCAAGATCCAGCCTAAGACCCATAGGCATTGTGTGCCCAGCCCTCATCAGGCACTACCATGTACTATTACCCATGCACTATTAGTGGTGCTTGCAGAGAAGTTGCAATGCTCTGACTAGACTATAAACAGGCTCAGCACATGGACTGGAGTTTATACAAACCTATGCATTCCCCACAGTGCCTGGCAGGCTGTCAATGAATATCTGCTAGTTGATTAAGGTGAAGCCTATTTAAGAGCAGACAAAGTCAGACTTTAATGAACTATGATAAACTCTTATTAAAGGCAGGCACAAAGAATCACTCACTGGTGAAACACTATAGATAGGGAAGAGTCTGCCAGCCATCAACATCCGGATAGAAATTGGAAATCAGGAGGAGGCAGAGTAAAAATTTATTTTAACAGAGGTTAATTTATGTCATTCATCCTTATTTAGTTTTCCTGAACAAATCTGCTGATACCAAATACTCTTTTTTAAATTTTTGTTTTGTTGGCTTATTACGGTTATACATAATAGTGGGGTTTGTAGTTACATATTCATACATGCTTGTAACTTAAATTTGGTCGATTTCATTCCCTAGTATCCTTTCCCTTCCCTTCTCCCTCCTACTGGCTCTCTTCCTGTATTGTATTGCTCTCCCTTCTGTTTTCATGAGATTCTACCTATTTCTTTCCCTTTTTCTTTCTTGCTTTTTTTTTTTTAATTTTTTTCTACCTTCTGCACATGAAAGAAAATTTGACTTTCTGAGTCTGGCTTATTTCACTTAACATAATGCAGAGCAGATATTTTGAATGAAGAGTTAATAAGACTTGGATACTTCATTTACATAAAGAACAAAGGTGAGAGATGAATCACAGGGGACTTTAAGGTTATAAACTTTAGTGCCTGAAATATGGTGTTATCATTAATAGTAATATGGAAGCTGGAAAGAGCTGCCAAGTTTGCAGGAAGGCTCGGAAGTGACATTTTTATCTTATTATATTTTAGGCTTCTGCAAAATATAGACACAGGAAGAGATGCTAGGCAAATGAACACACAAAACCTAAAAATTAAGCTGGAGAGGAAGACCTTGATTTGAGAGATGGTCACAAACGTGTTGACTGAAGAGACTAATTGATAAAAGGGAGAAGACCAGGGTCAAGGACCTAATGTTAGGTGGGAAGAATATGAATCAGAGAAAGAATGTACGGAAAAAAAAATAAGTGCACTGGTATAGACAACATGGAGGTTCCTGACCTTGAGAGGAAGTAGGCTCTTCAACAGTAAATTAAATGAGCTAGATAGTCAAGAATTTTATGATTAAGGGAAAAATGGAATTTTAAAGATTTTACCAAAGAATATCTATGTATATATGCACACATTCAAAATAGAATGTAGTGTGCTATTTAACGACATTCAGAGCACATAATTTTGTCTATATTGTCTCCTCAGCCCTAACACAAAGTACAGCTCAAAGCAAGCACTGAATAAATAAATGCTTGTCATATAAATGTGACACAGAGTCACATAAGAAAGCGTGAGGGGGCATGGTGGAGAAGGAGGCTTTCCCTCAGCTCTTTGGTGAATGCAGTATTTATGTTCCAGAGCTGGAGACGATTTTAAATTCTTTCACTTTTTATGGACTTCAACAGAGGAACAATATCTGGGCGTTAAGACAGAATAATGGTTCAAATCCCAGCTCTGACATTTCTTTGAAAACTGTGAAGCTTCTGGAAGTAACTCGAATGTCCTTATTTTTAAAATGATAATGAAAACGATGTCCAACTTACAGGGTTGCTACGTGGAGCAAAAGAGATGTGCTAAGGCCTGATGAAACAAGGGAAATTAACAAATGTTAATTCTTATTTCAGGGAAGTTCCATTCAGATATAACTTCTAGAGACTTCAGCATCTCATTTCCACTGTATTCAAATACTTCCTCTTTCTGCCAAAGCAAGGCAAAACCAAGGACCAAGAGGAACTTGCCACTGGGAATTGGGTGTTGAAGAATTATAGCTTGGACAAGATGTCATGAATAAAACTGGAACCTTCCATCTCTGGGTGGACTGAAAGCCATGAAGACACCACTGAGGAACTCTTCATTGTTTCCCTCTTTCTGTTCTAGGCCCCCTGTCCTCTCTGGAGTCCATTCTCTCTAGCCTCCAGCCCAGGTGGAAAGAACATTCTAGAGTGTTCTAGAATCTATATGGTTCTGGGTGCAGTGAGCACCCTGAGGTTGAGCAATCTGACAGGGACTTTATGCTGAATGACAGATAAAACAATAGTCTATAAAATGCCATGTGAGTCTACAGAAAAGCTGATCCACCTACATGTCAGGAGGTAGGAGTCAGTGTTTGCCAATATAACTCACTGTGAAACAACATAAAAACACGCCTCAAAAGACAGACAGAAAAATGTCAATTCCCTCATGTCCAGAATTTTGTTTACAAAAGTATATACATAACAATGTTATGAATTCTGTAGGAGTTTAATTTCTCTGCTGAAACTGACACAAATACTCATTTAGAAAATAGTCATTCCCCTCGTCTCCTAATGAATTACATACAATTTGTGAATATTAAAACTTGACTAATTTTGAAATGATTAGAGCTCTTTTGAAAAGAAAATTTCAGTATTATTTGTATACTGGTAACAAATTTACTCGGTTCCAGAAAAATGTCACTAAAACAACACAGGAGAAGTATTTTTCTTAGCAAAAGAACTCTCAAAAAAGAAAAAAAAAATGAAAGAAACAAAATGAATGGCAAGGTCCTTAGCAGCAGACTCACCTAAAAGATTATGATCCTACACCCTTATTTAAGCTGAACTCAAACACCTGGCATTCAGCTATATTACTAATTGGGTAATTTCCCCTCTTTTGACAAGTACTTCCTAATAAATATCCTAGTTTAATACAGAAATTATCTTAAGAGCAGACATTTTTAGATCTCTATGACCCATAATATAAAATATTAATAATGTATAGAAAATAATACATAGTAACATTTCTTTAGGCATCTATACTAGAATAGCTTTGCATACATGAACATTAGCACTTTAAAATGTTAGTAAGAGCTTACTCAATACCAGTCATTCTTTATTCTGGGCCTTTGATTTAACTAAAATAAACTTTACTGTGTACTTCCACATGTTTGGAATAAATATCTATGCCCCATGATTCAGGAAGAACACAAAAAGTCTCCATCACTCAAGTGAACTCCCCTGGACAACCACTACTGGTTTTTTTGGTACCAGGAGTTGAACCCAGGGGTACTTAACCACTGAGTCACACCTCCAGCCCCCATTTTAATTTTTTATTTTGAGACAGGGTCTCATTAAGTTTCTTATGGGCTCACTAAATTGCTGAGGCTGGCTTTGAACTTGTGTTTCTCCTGCCTCAGCCTCCTGGGTTGCTGGGATTACAGGCATGTGCCCCCATGCCCAGTGACAAGCACTATTCTAGTCTTAATCACCACAGTCTGGGTCTGGGCTTTTCTGGAACTTTCTATAAATGGAATAGTGCAGATACTCTTCTATGTCTGACTTTCTTCACTCAACATAAAGTTCTTAAAATTCATCCATGTTGTTGTATTTACAGTTCTTTATTTTTCATTACTGAGGAGTACTGCCCTGCAGGTACTCTATGATTTAAAATAATGTTATGCTCCAGCAAACCCACCATAAACTGAAAATATCACAAGTCGAAACTACACTGACATACCTAGCCTACCAAACATCCTAGCTTAGCCTAGCCTACCTCACACACACTAGCCTCAGGTGGGCAAAACCATCTAACATCAAGTGTGTTTTATAATCAAGTGCTGAATATTTTGTGTCATTTACTGAATGGCAACACAGCATACTAAAGAGTACTGGTTGCTTCCCTGTGACTGAGTGGATAACTAGGAGCTGTGGCTCACCACCGCCACCCAGCATCATAAGAGAGGGTGGTATCCATACCCATACTGCCAGCCCAGCCCAGGAAAAGAGCAATACTCAAAATTCGAAGTACCACTTCTGCTGAATGCACATTACATCTGTACCATCATAAAGCTAAAAAAAAAAAAAAGAGTAAGCCAGGAACTGTCTGTATATTAATATACATAGATGACCTGTACATACAGGTCATACATACATGTAATACATCTATGTATTAATATACATAAATGACCTTTATCTGCTCATAAAGATGCTATGAACAAGCTTAGACTTGTGGGAACATGTGTTTTCATCTTTGATAAATACCTGGGAGTAGAATTCCTGGGTCACAGGGCATCTACTAGGTATGCTTGTAGGTAGGCCTAGGAGTATGTGTGGGAGTATGAACTTCCTAGGACAGTGACAAAAATGTTTGTCAAGTGGCTGTGTCATCTTATACTCCCACCAGGAAAGCATGAGAGTTTTGACTAATAGCCCATATCTTTGCTGATATTTGATGCTGTCTACCTTTATCACTAGTTTTGTGGGTGTTAAGCAGTATCTTATTGAGGTTTTCATTTGTAGTTGTTATTTCTCTCACTACTGATGATGAAATCATGTTTTCATGGGCATATCAACCGGTATCTTCAGTTAAGTGTTTAAGTCTTTTGCCAGTATTTTTAACTTTACGTTTTGAAATAATTTCAAACTAACAAAAAAAGTTTTAAATAGTGTATCAAGATTAAATTAAGGGGCTGGGATTGTGGCTCAGTGGGGGAGCACTTGCCTAGCATGTATGAGGCCCTGGGTTTGATCCTCTGCACCACATATAAATACATAAAATAGAGGTCCATCTATAACTACAACTACAATAATATGTTGCTTATAATTAAACTTTTTTTTTGCAAACAAAGTATATCAAGAGTTCCTGTATATCCTTCCCTCTGCTTCATGAAATGTTAATGTCTTATATAAACATAATATCATTACCCAATTATGATCAAATACTATTAAATACCACAGGCCTTATTGATGAGATTGTCAAATGTCTATCGTTAATATTTTCTTTAGTCTGTGACTTTCCTTTGTGTTTTCTTAATGGCATCTTGATGAATGGAGTTTAAAATTTTGATGAAGCCCAATTATTCACACATCCAAATTTTGAAAAAACAGAATTAACTTTAAAAATTCAGAAGAATAACTAAAATTCAAATATCTACTTTTAAAAGTGACTTGAATATGGAAAGCAAGAGAATACTGTTCAGGAAACCTGATATGCATGCCTACATAATAGCAGTGTTCAAAGAATCAGAAAGTGTATTTCCACTGCAGTCAGTGCTGGCAGGGGACAAAGGCCAGGGCATCACTTCTGCATGACAATGAAAGGGTTGGGAGGCATAAAAAGAGATTAACAATTATGGTAAAGATCTGAGCATCAAGAGAGTCATCTTGCCCAGGCGCCATGAAGGTTACTGAGCAAAGAAGCAAGGTACAGGCGGAGAAGCCATCTTGCAGTTTTCTGATGAAAGTTAATCAAAGCAAGTGAGATTACAGACCAGCACACTTGGTCAGTTCTAAGAACAGAAATTCCCAGTTGCAGATTCTAAAGAAACAAAGGATTTCTGGGCTTTGGTTTTCCTGGCAGAAAGGTTGAAACATGGTTAGGCTATTGCCATTCTCAGTCCACAGACATGTGCGGTGACAGGGCACACATGCTCCTAGGACATCCAGATCACCCAGTTCTAAGACCTGCTACAGCAAAGCAGAAAGACACCAACATGAAATCACCAGAGTGATCCTCAGTCAAAGATGCCAACTCAGATGGTCGGAAGAAAATGTATTTTTTCATATGTTGCTTGTAATTAAACAAAGAACTCACATTCACCTCCTTCCACCGCTTCCCATTCAGTTTAAGTACTTGGAGAGTTCTGGACACAATCTCAACTCTAGAGAAATGCTTCATTCTCTAGGGTAATAAAATCCCAATGTCATCAAGTGATCATGTAAGTCTAAGGTTTGCTAGAAACTCTGAGAGAACAAACCTTTATTACTATTATTATTTTTATTATCATTATTTTTTTTTTAATGACAGAATTGTTTCTCTCTTTCACTACATAGCAAGAAAGCACATGGATCTAATCCTGGGATAAATCCAGCCCTGGGATAAAACAGCCCTTTAGAAGAGAGAACAGAGATGGAAAGATCTTGAATCTTCACATGGCTTTTCTCCTGTATTAGACAATCTGGATCCTTGCCTCCCTCTGGATTTGCAATGATGTGAGCCAGTCACATTTTCTATCATTAAAGTCAGTTTGTATTGGATTTTTAAAAAATAAATTAACTATATAACCAAAGCATCCTACATTATAGAATATCCTGCTTAATTCAATGTCCCTGCCTTGACTCTAAATGAGTTCTTCCTAGTTTATGCTTGCATGCTCAGTTATAATGATGCAGTGAGATGAAATGAGAGTAAGCTCAAGTTCCACATGAAAAATGGGAGAATATAATTATGCTTTAAGTCTTAGTTCTCAATCCAACAGACCATGTGGTTTCCTAGTACCGCATTACAGTTTAGCATCAGCTAAAGAATGAAAAAGAAATTCTCAGCGAATTTTCAAAATTTAACTATTGATGACAAAAATAAGCTCCTGTAACATGAACTCAAATGAGGTCTCAGATATGCAGGATGGTTACAAGGGCCCAAGAGGAGATAAGACTGCTTTTTATTCTTAGTACCATAGAAAGAATGTTTTAGCCCTTTTTTGCTAAGGTAATTTTCAACCAGTGGCGAGTATTCCAATTCTACAAAAAAATTAATCATCTCAAATAGTCTTCTGTTAGAAGTGCAGTGCTCTAAATTGATGAGTGAAAGAATCATTTTCCAAGAGAGATGTAATTGTTGAGTGCAAATAAGGACCTAGATTCTAGGTCCAGTAAAAAAAAAAAAAAAAAAAAAAAATCTAACAATGATTTTGCACAAGTAATTAAAACTTTTTAAAGTTAGCTCTTTTGCCCTAGAAAACAAAACTACCACAACTACTGACAAATTCTGGTATGTTCATTGTAAGGATAAAATAACATCCCTATTTTGAAATATAGGGATTTAATTTGAATTAAATGGCCCATGTTCCTAAATAGTGATGGGGTTGACTGTCATTCACAAGCAATCTCCCTAAAGCAATTTCCATGTACAAGTTTGGTTTCTGTCCTATACAGTCAAGAGTTCCAGCATGAAGCTTTCTGCCTACTAAATACATTGTACCAATATATTCAGTTTCTCTCTGCTAGACATTATGGTGGTGACATGTGATCAGAGGCTTTTAAAACTTAAACAAGGAAGAACTGCTAAATATGAATATTTCCCCAGGGTATATGCACTAAACTATATCTGCTATTTTATGCTATTATATCATGCAAATATTTATAAAAGCTTTGGTATGGCCAATAAATCATATTTATGATTACCAACTAACTTCTTAGTTATGTGCTATTTAGACACTAAGATTTCTGGAGTTTGCCTCGTTCCTGATTTGAACAGTCATACGAAGACTTTTATAAGATGATATTAAGGGAATTTTCAATGATTTAAATGATTATTCTTTAAGTGATAATGGTATTTTTAAAGTGACAATTACACTTTTCAAAGAGTCCTATCTCTTAAAGGTACATATTGAAGATTTATGGATATCTGGGATACGTTTTCAAATAATCCAATGAGGCACACAAAAAAAATTATGCTGGTAATTGAAGAAGCTGAATGATGGGGATATGAGAGTTCATTATACTATTTTACCCAGTTTTGTGTGTTTTAAAAATTTTCCATAATAAAGTTAAAATACATTTTGCTAAACATAAGATTTAAAAACGGTTCAGTGGACTTTTAAAAAGTTCTAATAACATAATACAACTGCTCTGAAATCTGATTTTATTTTTTTACTTATAACTACTTCATTGCAGTATAATTTACATCTATATAATGCATCCACTATCTATGTACAGTTAATGGACCAAAGTTTTAGTAAGTCAATACAGTCATACAACCATTACAACAATGATTTCATTTTAAATTGGAGAATGTTTTTGCTTTTGTTGGGTGGCAATATATTTTGATGTTGTGAAACAAGGTTACATTTAAAATGTTGTCAGCATAACAGCTTAGCCATGCTTTAAAAAAAAAACAACCATGCCTATTTTCCTCCCCTGGAATACCAGTAATCCTAAAACACCAGTCAGCAACCAGATTTTGTGATCAAAGCTATCTTTTTCCCCCTGTCCATCTTTACTGACATATTTCTTCTGTGCCAAGATATGAGAAGACATATAGAACTTTTCTCTTTTCCATATAACTTCTCAGCTGGCAGATGGGCACCACCAGCAGCAGTGTGCGAATGGGAGGGAGATATGAATTGACCATTCTGTGTTTCTAGGGCTAAACTAGGGCAGCCCCAGGGAGGACTCTGACTCCCACCCTACCCCCCCTAAGGGCTAACAGAATTATAATGTATCCTTCTCATTTCTAAAGGAATGGGGAAAAAATTAAACACACTAAAATAGGCCTGAAAAAGACTACTTGCAGGTAAATGGACTGTGCTGGAGCTTGCAGAGTTGGTGTTCTACTGAAGCTTGCAGAGTTGGTGTAAAGTTAGCATCTACTTTGCAATGACTTCTTATATTTGTCTCCACAGAAATTGTTCTCCTACTTCAGGGTCAAGGAGTCAGCATTTATAAGTTCATTTTCAAGTTTCTAAATTTGAACTTTCTTTCTCAACAGTTTATTTTTTCTAATGGAATCCTATAGCCTTTCCATATGAGTGAAGAGATAACATCAGAATAGTTCATCTGGACATATACCATTTCGATACAACTAGCAGTGGACAGCCCTTTACTTAAAAAAAAAAGCTCAGGAAATGGTGGTTTAAAGATTTAGGAATACTATAATATATATGAATTTATAATTAGGAGTGATACTTGTATTTCACTGTTTTGAGCATGTGGGAAACTAAAAGATTTTAGGAAAGTGTATACAGATGGACACTTGTGGTCATGCTTGATAATTTTTCACAGAGTAACTGCAGAATCTATGTTTTGAGTGTGGAAGGAGGTGCTATTAATAAAAAAAAATGCACCAAAGGACTAAGGATGTAGCTCAGTGTGCTTGCCTGGTATGTGTGAGGTTCTGGGTTTGATACCTAGCACTGCAAAAAACCAACCAAAAAAAAAAAAAAAAAAAGCCAAAACTGTACCAGCACAACAGGTGTAAACTGAAACTACTCCATGCAAAGTGCGACACGAGTCCCTCTAGTTATAAGCAAGTCAATGCAAAAATATCTAAAATTAACAGGACACTGCTACAAATTTCAATTCTTCAGGAACTAGAATTAATTCCTCAGTAGTTACTCACAAATTCCTACTATTGAAAAGCTTTAGCCACCAGTAAGAGAAAATCTGAAAGTAATCTTTATAATCCCATTCCTTGAGCTGTGATGATTTTTAACCTGTGTATCATTAGTATCCTTATCTTTACATTTATAATAAGTATCATTCAACCATGAACTTTAGTGAGAAATACTGAATATAGTAAAACAGGCACTAATATATCCAATGAGAATTATGACAATCACCAAATGCAAATTTGGGGGGAAGATTCAACTCTAAGGATGATATATTTCCCACTAGAAAGTTTAAGAATCATTGTTCCAAGTTATTATCACTATAAAACATCAAGAAAATAGAGTACACACTTCTGAATAGGAAAAAAGTAAACCTGGAGCTACCTCTCCCAAACTATATCTTCGATATTCTTAACAGTTAGAATAATATTTCAATTACCTTTAAGGTCTCTTTATGCTAAAAATGTCATAATTAAAATTCTCAGCAGCACTTAGGTCCATGAACTTTAAAACCCAAATCAAACTTAAAAATTAAAAACAGCTGGAATTTATAAACCAGAAGGATTTTCTACTCTGGGAAAAAGATTATAATGAAATATGGCAAAATTTTATGAACTTATTAGTGCAACTAAATGGATTTACGTTCTGCAGCACTTCAATAATTTTATAAGCTGGAGTACTGCCCAAAAATGAAATGGGAATTTTTTAGTTGCTTTTTATACAAGAAGCCAAAATGATGTACATTTAAAAATTAAATTGTAGATTAAAATATGTCATGAAGCTGAAATGGTTTGTGATAGGTGAACAGCAGCATAGAGAATTTCTTTCTCAAGAAACAAGCAATAGACATGCTCAAATTATATCTGAATGAACTTCCAAAATGATTAGCACCATTCATTTAAATACTCCAACATTAAGATGGAACCAGCTTAAATACTGGTTCTGACAATTTATTCCATTATGCAAAATATCATGAGGAGAAATTTAGAATCATTCAGAGGATTCCGAATGAGGAACTGTAGTATAACTTTTCTACTAACATTTAGAGAAAAATGCTCATCACTTCTATTATTATTATTATTTTATATTTCTATTTAAAATTAGAAACAATTAACAAAAGTGTCTATGTTCAGGCATCCTCACTAAAGAAGCCCTCAACAGGAACTTCTATGCAACCCCAGGTGGAAATGACACTCAAATATATCTTTGCTATTTGTTTCCCGAAGCCAAAACAGTGTTTCCCCTTAGCTAAATTCCACCACTGGATGGGTCCTGTGAGCAAAAAAATGACTTGAGTTTCTTAATGCCATCCTTAAGAATGTGAGAAATTTGAGTGAATGGCTATGACTACCCAATACTAGCAACAACAACAACAAAGTCATTTTTTCAGACAAAGGAGAGGTCAGAGAAACCAATAGAGAAACGGAACTGAAGCAAGCTAGCAGAGATGTGAGAATGATTTAAAAATAGCGATAGATATAAATTGCATCAAAAGACTATCATTTAATGTTGAATTACAGTGTACTTCAGAGACTCAATTGAAAAGAAGCTTCCGTTTTCTCCCATTGTTAAGTTTTTAAGGATTATTTTCTCTAAGATCTGATACAAGATAGACATTTAACAACTGTCCAGCATCTACACATGGCTTTGAGGGGAGCTGATATCTTGATTCATGGCTCATTCTGTGCACTAAGTACTGTGTTACTTCTCAGAATGAAAGACTAAACAAGACAGAGTCCCTGCTTTTGGCAGTCCAGTACAAAGAAATACACAGACAATTTTAATAGAATGTGTTAAAATCTGCAGTGAGACAACTTCAGGTCCCTGGTACTACACACAGGAATCATGAGAGCTTCCCAGAGGCGGCCACCCCCACACCCACTACTGAATTTTAGGATAGATTAGCTGGAGAAGGAGGAGAATCAGAGTGTAATGAAATAGAAGAGACTCTGAGTGCCAATGCCAGAGGATGGGACGGGCAGCCAGATGGACAGATGAGAGGACTAGCACTTTCATAAGCCAATTACAGCTGAAGGACAGGGTCTGAGGCATGAGTGGTGGAACAAAAGAGGTAAGTAAGGTTCCAAAGGCCAAATACGCTGGTGAAGAAGTCTAGCATCCCTGAAAGGCAAAGCCAAATGGGTGTGAGGATACTGGGGAGGCCCTGTGTTCTCCTGATGCCTGCATCCTACCGCCACCCTCACAGCAAGGGGCTCCAAGTCATGGTGTCTGCAATGTTATTAAGGGGGTCAGTTCAGCCTGGGGTCTCAGAATGGCAAGCTGAGTTTCATCCATGTGGCCTACAACATGGGTGTCTGCAGACCTCGAGTAAGGCCGGTCACTTGCGGCTCAGCACTGGGTCTGCCTTACACCAGAAGGCCATCAGAATGCACAGATGCTTTCCTCACCTAGGGCTGGGGGTGACTCCCACTGTGGGGAGATTCCAGCTTCATCTGCATACAGTGACTGAGGCTGGGCTGGGGTGGGGAGAGGTGGCAGGAGTGACAGACTGGTAACCTGAAGCTTACAGTTTCCTGTCTTACAGGACATAGCTGATCCTGCTGTGGTATCTGTGGGCTCTGCTTTCCAACACTTTTTTCCATCCACTCCTATTATTTAGGACTAAAGGTCTGGGAACAAAGGAACGTATCTACCGTCTTGGCTGCAGCAGGGCTTGAGTCTCAGCTACCTCACCTAGGAACCTGAGGACAGGGTGGGCATTTTCACACACTGTTCTCATTTACTGTTAGGATGAAGTGATCTAATTCTTTGGAGCTATAAAGGGCGAATATCATTCCAGCACTCACTTTAGTCCCCTTTAGAAAACATACCATCCAATGGTCTTTGAGGTCCTATAGGATCCGATGCCACATACCTATCTGCCCTAATCTAATACCACCCACATTTCAGCACCCTCTCTCCAGCCACTGGCGCCATGATGATTCATCTGTCACATCCGCCTCTTTCCGGCCCAGGCCCTTTTACTGTACTTACAGCATATTTTGAGCTCTTTTTCTATCGTATTCCAATCCTCAAGTAATTTTGCCAGGGAGGTCTTTCCAGACTATACAGCACTTCCATTCCCTGAATCCTAGTTACATGTCTACTGCTGATGGACACCTCTAGCTGATACAGTTTTTCATCAATGGCTAAGGCAAATCATGTCGAGAAGTTATCCTTCATCACAAAAATAGTTTTGTTTGGACTGTGACACTATGTGAAATAAGCCAATTACAGAGGGACAAACACTCTGATTCTGCTTACTTGACGTATCTAGAAGATGCAAATTCAGAGAAGGAAAATAGAATGGTAGTTGTCAGAGGCTGGGGGATAGAGAGAAGAAGAGGTTAGTGTTAAATTTGTACAGGGCTTTAGTTGTGCAAGATGCAAAAAGTTCTGGAGATGAACAGTGGTGATGGTTGCACAACGTGAATGCACTTAGAGCCACTGAACTTAAAAACCATTGATGATAAAATTCAGTTATGAATATCTGATCACTATTAAAATTGAAAAAAAGGTAACAATGATATGTGTGAATCCAACTAGCATACAGAATAAAAAGTATAGTTGCTCCAGCAGCTAGCTGGTGGGGAAGGAAGTAAGATGCTCAAAATATACTTCTCATGGAAATGTGATTTTCCACTTTTGCAAATTAAGCTTGCAACATTTGTGAACATTAGAGTCCTCATTTGGTTCAGAAATGTTAGTCTAGAAATTCATCAAATGTCATGAGTATAAGAATACATACAGGGCTGGGGTTGTGCCTCAGTGGTAGAGCGCTTGCCTAGCATGCGTGAGGCACTGGGTTCAACTCTCAGTACCACATAAAAAAATAAATATACTGTGTCCATCTACAACTAAAAATATTTTAAAAAAGAATGCAGCCGGGCATGGTGGCGCAAGCCTGTAATCCCAGCACTTAGGGAGGCTGAGACAGGAGAATCTCAAGTTCAAAGCCAGCCTCAGCAAGGGCGAGGCACTAAGCAACTCAGTGAGACCCTGTCTCTACATAAAACATAAAATAGGGCTGGGGATGTGGCTCAGTGGTCGAGTGCCTCTGAGTTCAATCCGCAGTACCAAAAAAAAAAAAAAGAATGCATACATATATTTTTGCAAACATACATAGACACACACGCATGTATATGTATGTGTACGTGTTTATATATATACACATATTATATTTACTAATTATATATAATACTAATATATAATGTTAACATATACTAATTATATATAATACTAATATATAATATACAATGCTAATATATAATAATATATAATACTGATATAATATGCTACATACTGTATGCCAATATATAATACTAATATAATATATATGTGAGATATATCTCCAGTGAGAAGCACTGTTTCCACTTGACTGTGAGCTCCACTTGGGAAGGGTCTACAGCATGTATTTCTTCTCATTTCTATGGATTCTGACTTTCCCAGACAAGCAAAGCAAACACCACAACACCAACTGTCACATCATCTCTGCTGAGCCTGAAAGATTTAAGACATTTCTCTTTCTTTTTTCCTAAAAATATTTTACAAAAATACTTTCTCACACAAACAGGAGAGATGACTGCTTATTTAAAAAAAAAAAAAAACAAACTGTTGTAACCACTGTAGGTTTACAATCAATTCAACTCTCCTGTAGGATGAGAAGTTTACAAGTCTGTTACAAACTGAAGAGAAATCGTTCCACAGACGAGAGGATGAGATGAGTGAGCGGCTATTATGTTAACCTTCAACTATTTAATTTTCTAAAACATTCTGTCAGGTCACAAATTTCATGTGTCCTCAATAAGAGTAGCCCAAGACATAAAATAAATACTGTTATACTAATTCTAATAAAAGTAGGGACACTAATTGGTTGTGAGAAGGTTACTGTTTGAGACGGCAGGTTTTCCTCAGATGTCTAGATTTTGTTTTTCATTTTAGTAAGACAGTTGGCTGTAAGGGCATTCTTTAAGTTTGGGAAAGATAGTCCCACGATAAGTAGGATCTCCTTAAGCACCACTAATACATGAATTATTATTACAAAAAGTAGCTCAAAACAAAGTTAATTTTACTTTATTTAACCATCTCAATGATTAGTTTTTAAAAAGGATTTCCAGTATCCACTTAATATGCTGAGTTCCATTCGAGGCCACACTTTCTTGCCTGGATTTCAAAGGGTTCCGTTGCACTTCCAAATACACTAAGAGGTGATATATACCACTTGAAATCTCGTTATAATTTTCATTTTTAACAAATAGAGATTTTCATATAACAGACTGTCTTTCAATGGGATATACTTGAATAGCTCAGAACAGTGCTCATGACTTTCTCCCTGTTACCTGCTGTCAAAGAAAATATATGATGACACATTCATAGATTGAAAATATGAAGCGGATCCAATGTATTTCAATAGTCGACAGCACTTTGGAACCATGGAAAGCAAATCATCTGTTGATTTCAGCATCGTGCCAAGTATGACGCTGGTACCACCTTATTGAAGAAAAGTGCTGTATGATTACAGTCATAATTTCTGCCTCTGAAAAGTTTCCTGCGGCTAGATCATTTACAAGTGGCACTCAGCACAGTTACGACGACAGGTTGGTTTGAGGGACAGACCATCATTTACATAAGAGAATGAGTTTATATCATAGTAAATCCTGGCTAATATGTACCAAGAGAGTCAGTCTGGTATGGCTGGAGCTGGAAGTTACCCCCTGGCAAAACTCACTTTGACAGATGGTGTCTACAGTCCTAAGCTGGGACATTTATTGACTCCCTTGGTATAAAAAGTCAGTGACACAAAAGCCATGAGCAAACAGTACCTTCTTAATCTTAGTTTACATACTGGCTTCTAAAGAGTCAGCTACAGGTTTGGGGATAAGAGTATTCATCCCAGGTGTGTGCAGGGAAAACCACCAGGAAAAAAAAAAAAAAGTGTGTGGACAATGTGAACCAATGGCCATGTAAGATCTGTAACCAAGGGGCTCTGCTTCCCTTCGCTTTTCTCCAAAATGCTATAAAGTTTTACCTGCTTTTTCAGGTTACAGAAATGGCTTTGAAGTCAGATGCAGGTTTGAGTCTAAGTTTTGCTATTTACCAGCTGCACAATCTTGCTTAAGTCATTTAAGTGCAGTGTTTCCTGGTAGGAGCACACGCACAAACAGAAGCTGTTATCATGACTGTACCTGAAGAAATCAAGGTGAGACAGCCACGTTGCTTTCAGGAGCCCGTCCATGGGGCCTACTGGCTGCCCGTGGGATCTGCTTCCTGAGCCATGGTCTCAAGGGAAAGGAACGGCCTAAAGTTTTTATCAAGTAGTGCATTTCCTTATTTTTCTTCTAAAAGTTTTTCTTTCTTTTTTTCCCCCCCCTGAAACTGCCATCTTAGGCCTGCGTGGGCAGAATTTTGATAAAATTTTGTTTCAAGTTAGAATTTAAATTACTCCTTTTAGAGAAATTACAGTTTAAGACTTTTGAACTGTGCCCACACCTAATATCATGCAGTGAATCTCATCTACAAAATAGTATTATAGCTTTTAATGTCATCCATCACCCCATTTGATAATAAAACAGAGCAATTTGAACAACTGGGAAAGCTGCTTGCCCTAGGTCTACATCCAATTTTAGTTTTTTTTTTTTTTTTCCCCTCACCAGGGATCAAAGCTGCCCCTATTGGTTTCAAATACACATTTTATATTTAGGGTGAGGGGGGTGGGGTTGGGTGGTATTGGAATCTGACATATAAAACTATTGTTCCCCTGACATTTTATATACAATTCCATCAAATAACCACTTAGGGAGCTTTGCATATTATGTGGTATATGTCCAGTTTGACAAGTAATAAGAGCACTGTGAATAGCTATCATTTATTTAATGTCTATAATGTGCCAGATACTTGACATACATCATCTCCAATCACTGAAACACCATGAAAAACCAGGTATTACCTGAGCTTAATTTTATAGCTAGGAATCAGGGAGAGGCTGGGTATCCTGGCCAACATTATGTCACATACTGAAATAAAGTAAGCGAGAGAATTTGGAATCAGAAAGATCTACATGCAATTCCTAGCTCTGACCTTTGTTACGTGCCTAGGTACAAACTATTTTTTTTTTCCCTCATCAAAAATTAGGATACTACTAATATCCTACAGAAATGATAAAGAAATAAAACCATATAATCTCCATTTTAGCACTTGACTCATGGTAGCATTTAATAAAAGTTAATTCTGATGAATACTATAAATAGTGACATTAGAATTTGAACATGGCCTCCTAAGATTGATTCTCACTACGTAACAGGATGCATCTAAACTGAATGAGGAAAATGGGATAGTAACATCTAGTCTCACTTATAATTAAAATCAAGAAAAAGCACATGTCAAATAACACCTTTAACATTCAGCTGTATCAGACCAAATCTGGAAACAATGTCTTCTATGGAAATGTCACAAGAGAAAATAGAATTACCATCTACTTTACATACAATGCAATAATTTAATTGTATGATCTTAAAAGAATCTTTAAGTAGAGAAAAGAATATTTATCCTATGATTTACCTGTGTAATATTAAATAAATCATTCCCTGGGACTAATTTCCCCCTGACTTCTTGAGCCCTTCAGTATGAATGAGTAGGTATATGTAGTATGTTCTAGAAACAAAAGTGTAGGAAAATGGTTAATGTCTCCTGGTCAGATGTTATGAAAAAAAATGGACGGCACTTTTCTTCAGCCTATATGAGGTGATTTCTATTTTTAAAAAAGACAGGTCTGCAACAGGCAGGGCATGTGTCCCTTTTAACTACACCTCTCTGCTTAATGACTTGTGCTTAGTAATGATTCTTCCTAAGCAACAGAATTTCCAAATCACCTAAATATGTGCTTGAAAAATGTCATGAGGCAATTTTTAAAGGAAAACCTATTTGCAGGGTGAAAAATGAAGAAAAGTTTACCAATGTTTCAACTTCAATATGTTTCAGTAACTAAAAAATATTTAAGATAGGATTTAAAAAGTTTAGTGAAGGTACCATACAGATAAATATCTGATATCACATTCGTCTTGTGGTCCAGTTACCAACTGGGTGTCTTCAATGAGATCCTAATCAGATATATTAAAATATTTAATTCAAATTAAATTTAATAATATATTTAATTTCAAATTTTAAGGGGAAAATTTCTCAGAGAATTACCTAAAACCATTTATAATGGTATTTCTATAAGTATTTCTTAATGTATGCTACTTGAAGAACAATCTTTTTATTAATGTCTATTAACTTTTATTACTACTACTCCTTGAGTGTAATTTCAGGTCTAACTGGATAGTTAAATAAAAGAAAAAAGCACAATTAGTATTTACATCTGCAGTAACGATCAAACAGAAAGACCACTGGTTTGTTTTGTTTTGTTTTTTTGGTACTGGGGATTGCACTCAGGGATACTCAACCACTAAGCCACATCCCCAGCCCTATTTTGTATTTTATTTAGAGACAGGGTCTCACTGAGCTTCTTAGTACCTTGCTGTTGCTGAGGCTGGCTTTGAACTCCTGATCCTCCTGCCTCAGCCTCCCAAAGTGCTGGGATTACAGGTGTATGCCACTGCATCCAGCTTGTTTTTTTATATAAATGATGAAACGTACCTTTATGTGATCTCTCACTATAGGAAATGCAATTTTCTGACTCTTCACATAATTTTTAAAATGCATGAATGTCCTGGTTTATTTTACAGAGAATGCATTTTTGAGTGGGGAGGGAAGAGGGAGATGGAGGGAGAGGGAGGGAGGTAGATACAGAGGTAGATTGAAAATGTATTAATGGTTCAACAGGGGTTAATTTTTCCTACTAAAATAATTTCCTTTTTCCCCCCTCACATCTCTTCCTGATAATGTTATTACTATAAATTACAACTTGGTCTGATAAAGAAAATAGGTACCAGTACCTAAATACTCCAATTTTTTGCCTAGTAAACTGACTTCCATACTGAGAAATTTTGGGGGAAAAAAAAAAAAAGGAAATCCTTTCTGGTTTCATTTGATTTTTTAAACGACTTATACTGCTTCATTGAAAAGAGACAAAGTTAATTCTTAAAGCTCAGTGTGATTATTCTGTTTTACAGGTAATTCTCAAAATACAGCAGATGATTAGAAAATTACGCACATTGCTGAGAATAAAGTTAAATGTGGTACCTGAGACCCACATGTCTTTTTGTTAATAGGAATGAAGTACAGCACACACCCAGGACCTGGTTCAGAGTGACTAAAGGGAGAGGAGGTGCCTGGTGTGTGTGCCTGGCTCTGAGGTGTGGGTAGGCAGATGGACTTCCCTTTCCATTTCCAATGGCTGCTCTATCTTGAACTGACTCCAGTTCTGTTGGTACCCTGCCTCTTCATTTATCTTCTCACCACTGCTCTTGGCTTGATTCTCAATGTTCTGAACCTGGCTTTTTATGTTTCGGTGAGATCTGACCTTAGTCGCTATTACATCTCTGGTCTCTGAGATGCTGGTTAAATTAGGAAAAGGTCAGCTATTTTGATATTTTGGAGATGCAACATAAACATACTGAATTTTAAGTATCACCAATTACAGTAACTGAAGCTCTTCAAATAAATCCTAATTAGATGTGTCAGAAGTACATTTAATTTAAAAAAGCAAAAAGGAAGGTTGGTTGAAGGAGTTTTTTTTTTTTTTTCTTTTTTTTCTTTTTGGGATCTAACATCATTTAGTAAGGGCATTTCTATAAAAATTTCAAGTATTCTCTTTTAAAAACAGTGATTTTTGTTTAAGATTTCTATGTAATGGCTATTAATAGTCTTTTCATTCCTCTGTTGTTGAATGTGATTTTGGTTCACCCGAAAAACAAAAACAATTAGTACTTATGTAATCCTAGCAAAATCAAATCGTGCAGCTTGGTTACTGGGAAAATTCTATGGTACAAGCCAGATTTAAAAAGCAATCAACCTAGACTAATTCTGCACTGGTTTTCCAATTAAGTTGTTCAACAGTAGTGGGAGTGTAGGAGAATGCAAAGTGTTTTAGAAATCTTGGGACAGTTAATTAAAGACAAAAAAGGAAGAGGTAGTTGTGATCTTTCCAATTGTTTAAGATCTACAAAGAGCATGGAAACTGGCTCTGGGTTTTTTTTTGTTGTTGTTGTTGTTTTACCATTTTTACCTTTTTTCTCTTTCAAGTATGTATCATGTACAAAAAGTGTCTACCATTTAAATATCCTGCATTTCATTGAGAACCAAGGTATGCTGATTCAAGTCTGAAGAACGGGAATGTTTTTAAGTGGAAGGTTTATAAAGCAATCCTTGGTTGTTTCCTAAGTGGTTTAAACATAACCTGTACTAAATTTTATCTTCCTAACTCTGACATGGGCAGGGCAGATACTTTTAAGGTTTTCTGTTGTTTATAGAAGAGGAAACAGAGTAGGCAGTGTCATTCTTCCATCAAAATGACAGTGGAATCTATGTTGACGCCTTTATTATACAGCTCCCTTCTAGAGAAATTCACATTAAGGATTCAAATTGTTGGGTAATATACAAATGGCCTGTCACTAAAAATATTACTGACATGCTTCTACAATGGGGTATGAATCTCCAAACTCAAGTCCTGGTTCTTCCATCTGAATTGAAGAAAATAATATATACAAAGAGATCAAAAGGAAGGAGAGAGTATCTGTTCTTCCGCTTTTCCCCCAAATTCTACAGTTTTCATTCCATTGAAATACATTAAAAATAATTTATTGAGCCTACACTTTATCTACAGTGTGGAACAGAAGCATGGATTTATATCAAACTTCCTAAAAACCTCACACTCTCAATTCCTCTGCTACTTTACTGTAAGTGACTTTACAATTTTTGTTCCTACGTTATGTCGCCCTAGATTCGTATTCTTCCATCTTTTGCATTATTACCAGTTTTTTTACTGTTAGAAAAGTAAATAAAACATTTTTTGAACGATGTAGTGCACTGTCAAATGAGAGTGATTTAATGGTGCTAAAGGCTCCACTAAAAACACAACAGTTTAGAAGCAGGAGACTAAAGGCCTCCTACCTGAAGGAAATACAGTCCTCACTCTTTCTTAGGGATGGTTCTTTGTCATGTGGGACATGAGTTCGCTGTTAATGGGCAACACAGCACGTACAGGAAGCTGATGCTTTTGTCAGTAGAGAATCTAGAAAATTCTAAGAGCTTGTATTTATTAAAGAGCTTCAAGTAAGGTCACCTTAAGGGAAAAATGGACAAAATCCACATGGCTCTGTCGCAACTACAGGTTCATTCCTTGCTGTCAATTTGTTCTTCTCTCCATGGGCATTTTGTCTATGGTCCTGCAAAGATGTGAGTGTATGAGAGAGTGAAGGTAAATGCATAACAGATATTTTTGTGGTAATTGCAGGTGGTTATGAGATCTTGCTGAAATACAAGGTTTTCTGCCTGTTTTTTTTTTGCAAGGGTAGGTTATCCAGGATTGAACTCAGGGGCACTAGGCCACTGAGCCCCATCCCCAGCCCTATGTTATATTTTGCTTAGAGACAGGGTCTCACTGAGTTGCTTAGCACCTCACTTTTGCTGAGGCTGGCTTTGAACTCACAATCCTCAGGCCTCAGCCTCTTGAGCCCCTGGGATTATAGGTGTGCACCACTGCGCCCGGCATTTTCTGCTTTCTCTTCAGCTTCAGAAGGCAATTCCTGAGCCACAGAGGGAGGTGGGGCACAGTGTGTTTCTGTTCATCTCTAGAGTAATCATTATCAGGCCTTTCTCTCTAAGGAGTCGAAAACAACAACAACAAAACTTACTGCACGAGGTACATTCTTTAAGAGCAAAATATTATGTGAAAAATTTGGGAGCCTCGAACAACCGGCACCTTCTCGTTTCCTAGAGAATTTGCCTTTCCGATCATCAGTAGCTTCATATTGTGGCTCCTCTTGGTGCCACAAGTTGCTAAAATCATCACTTAGCACCTCTAATATTAGGAATAACATCAGCGCACAACCCCTCAGTCATCACCATCCTAAACAGGCCTGTCCCATCGGTTGCTGAGGGCCCAGTATCTCTGCCAAGCTGTCAATCTCATCGCTTCCCATACACTGCACCGAACAGCCACAGTAGCCACTGACATCGGCTGATCTACTGCCAAACTGCCATTTCTTTATTTTAAAACTCTCAAGGAAACATCACCAGGAAAAGAGCAAACTTTTTCAAATATTTTTTCCCTCTGACTTTTCTATTCCTCTTCACCTGAGCAGCATCATCCCTTGTGAGAACTGGTCCCTACTAAACTCAATGATTCTAAAAACTCCACTCCTTGGCCCTGTACTTAAAGTGTTTCTCCCCCAAATCTCTCTGTCAATGATTGTCATCGATCTCCAGCACTGAGCCACCATCCAGTCCTGCCAGTTCTATCCTCCTGACCTCTGGAATCAGGTCCCCCGCTCCACTAGACTAGTTCTGTTGGCAGCCACACCCTTTCTACTGTCCTTCATTCACAATCCCATCCCAGCTGTCTCTTCTTCTAGGCAGTAAGGGACTTCGCAGGGCACCAAGGGACAAAACTGCAAAGCCACTGGGATGATGATCTATGGGAAAGAACTCTACAAAAAGACTTTCTGAATTTAAGAGAAAGGCTGAGATTTTTTTTATTCCAGTATCAAGGCCTGGACCCCAGGGTCTTTGCTCAGTCTCTTCTTACCTCTCCTGGGTGTAGACCTATTCTACCAGGCCAGGTGTCTGTGGGTCTGGCTCTGCTCACAGAGATGTCTTTGGTCTCAAGTCTCCAGGTTTCCACTTTGCCACTGCCTCCTCTCCGAGTCAACATAAATATCTACCCGTGCGTCCAGGGCTCTATTTTGGCAGTTGACTGCAGTCAATTTAGCAATTTTCATTTCGGTGTCCAATAGTTCCCAAGAAGATCAAATCTTGTAAGTTACATGATCCTAATTTCACCATGAGAGCAAGTTCTGAGAGCAGCTTTGTGTCCTCGACTCCTGGGGATGTTTCTGAGCCACCAGGCATGAAGCAGATATCAAAGAGCTGAAGCGTTAGTAGCGCTCAGCTGCGTCTAAAGAAGACCATCCTCCCCATGGTTCTCTGGGCCTGATAGGCTGCATGTAATTTTTATCACATACAGGAAATGAAACACAGGAAGATAAAAGTTTTAAGTACAGCTTTAGATTAATATCAAGATGTTAAAGAAGTACTTCAGGATGGTAATGGTAATTTTTTAAAAATATGATGTTCACTCCTTAAGAAAAAATAGAGACTACCCAATTTCTTTCCCATTAGGGCAACAGAAATTCAAATTAGAGTTTTAACTTGGAATGGCTAGGAGTTCATTATTTATAGCAAGGTAACTATTAAATTATAATGTGTTCTTCCTAAGTATTCAAAAACCAGAGCTGTTGCTCTACTTTTTGATGGGTAAAAATACTTGGGATCTGATGGAACTCTGAGGGCCAGGATGGCCTATGTGTTAAGTACACAGAGTGAGAGAGCACAGGCTGTCTGGGTTCAAGTCCCAGCTCTGCCACTTTCTTCCAAGTACGCGACTTCAGACAAGTTACTTACCTCTTACGTGCCTCAGTGGACTGATCTCTGACAGGAGTACATGCAATGGTCCTACCTATGTCCTAGGATTATTATGAGGATTAAAATGGGAATATAAAGTTCTTGGCATAATGAGCATAAAATAAGTGCTTAATAAATATTTACTATTTTCTTAAAATTTTTTTTAGTTATACAGGGACATAATGTCTTTATTTTATTGCTTTGTATGTGGTGCTGAGGATCGAACCCAGGGCCTCACGCATGCAAGGCAAGCGCTCTACCACTGAGTTACAATCCCAGCCCCAATATTTACTATTTTTAAGAGCAGAAGGATCAGACTTTATTTAAAAATCAGTGTTTTCTCTGTCATAACAATTGCTTAGAGAGTTCAAAGATACTGCCCTTCCAAATTCATAAAACACTGATTTAAAAAGGCTGTTGATGTAGCTCAGTGAGAGCACTCACCTAGCATAAGCAAGGCCCTGTGTTAGAACCCCAGCATGGCTCTCTCCAAAATAAACAGTCCTCTCAAAACAAACAAAAGGACTGCTTGTTATGGTTTGGTGTCCCCCACATCTCCTGCTAGTACAGAAATATTCAGATGCAAAATGATTGGATTATGAGAGCTGTGAACATCCTAGTTTGAATGACTGGGTGGTAACTGTAGGCAGGTGGAGTGTGGCTGGAGAAGGTGGGTCCTGGAAAGATGCATCTTTCCTGAAGCCCCCACCCCACCCCTGCCTCCTAACCTCCACGAGCTGAGCAGCTTTCCTCTGCGGGGCCTTTCTACTGTGCCTCACCTTGGGCCCAGAGCAATGATGTCTCCCATGTATTGGCTGAGACCTCTGAAACTATGAGCCTCAAGTAAATGTTTCTTCTTGGTAGGTATTTTGGCTACAACAACAAAAAGTTAAGTAAAACAACTGTGGTAAGAAATAAATGAGAAAACATGGAATACTTGCACAGTGTCTGGCAGTTACTAAGTGCTCAATTAATAGTAGCTATTACAGGGGCAACTGGTTGACAGAATAAAGCCATTTTTTTTTTTTTTTTAGTACTGCTCCTTGAATATAAAACAAAATATTCTATTAACAGCTGTTATGGTCTGAATCTGGAATGTTCCCAAAAGCTCATGTGCTGAAAGCCTGTCCCAAATGTGGTAAGGTTCAGAGGTGGAGATTTTAGGCAATGCTTGGACCGTGAGGGCTCTGACCTCATCAAATGGATTGATCCACGGACAGCCGGATGGCCTACTGAGAGTCAGGACTTAGTTGGAGGAACTAGGTCCCTGGGTGCATGCTCTGGAAGGGCTCATCTTCTCTCCAGCCCCTCTTCTCATTCTCTGCTTCCCGGCTACCCTGAGCTGAGCAGCTTTCCTCTGCCATACCCTTCGGCCATGATGCTTCTGCCTTGGGCCTAGCTACCAAGGACAAGATCCCCTGAAATAAGAGTGAAACAAATCTTTCCTCCTCTTCTTGCCAGGTGTTTTGGTCAGTGTCAAAAGGCTGACTGACATGACAAGCAATGGCAGCGTGACTTTTTTAAATCTCAGGTTATGATTCAAATAGCAAGAGCAGTACCTTAAAACCAAAGACGCTCTTGAATATTTTCTTATAAACAAGCAATTCCCTTAACCAGCTTTAAAAGGATGGAGGGCCAGGTGACTCATCGACTTTGGATTGGCTGCTAGAAAACTGAGCCAAAAAACGTGGCCAGCCTCTACCAAGGCCTTGGGGCATATATTCTCAGTATAATTCCCATGACTGGCTCAAGTTTTCTCTTCCTTGCTCTTGTCTTCCCCTTCTCCCGCTTTTGTTTGTTTTGCTTTACATTAACTCATGGAAATCTGTGAGCTGCTTGTATTCCTTTTTTCTGGGTCAATCTCTATTGTAAACAAACACATAAACCTGGGGAAGAACTTCAAAAATTACTTCCTGTGCCCCTGATATTTTTCAAATTTGCCACATGAAGTGTACCTTGATTTCCAAAGGCAGCTACAAGCAGCTCTCTGTGGATAATACAAATGTGCTTTTGGCTCACGGGTTCCTATATCAAATCATTGTCTACTAAGTCCCTTCAGCCTATTTTCTACTTCAGAGAAACAAATAAATGGCACAGGGACAGAAACAAGGGTGAATCCCATCTACTTGTCAGATATTAAACAATGAACAAGTGTTTCTTGAGCACTGCTGATTTTGGGCATTGCTTCTGCACTGGTTACCAAATCACATCCCCTCCATGTTTTCTTGGGGGCTCTGGACTGCCTAGGTTTCCATAGTAATCAAACACTAATAATGATGAATAAAGAAACCAAACTGGAACTGAAAATCGCACAGATTCAATAATGTCTAAAGTTCAGTAAAGCCTGGAATAATCAGACACTAAGTGAGTTTCTTCTGTATGCAACTTGGAGAAGGAAAGGGGGGAGACAAATTCTTCACACATATGCCACGTGTACAGTCACTGTTGTAGATTTACATTCTCAAAGGTTTTAACCTCAGTTTACTCTGTCTCTCTAAAATCCTATTTCTTGGGCAATTGCATCTACTTTCATGGATGATGATTCCAAAATATTTACCCTCTATCTTGCCTTGTTCCCCAAGCTGCAGTATCACACATCCAACTTCCTGTTAAACACACCGGAAGGTTTCATAGACATCTCAAACTCATTCTAAACCTAACTTCACCCCTTATCTGCTTTATCCTAATGATACCTTTTTTGGTTGTACAGCATCTATTAACTTTTCCAATATTATATAAACAACTGATGTATTATGCATAACCTCTTAACCACTCCCCACTGGACTGTAAATTCCATCAAGACTGAGATCATTGTCTATTTTGTTCACTTGATCCTTGTCCAAGATGTCCTTAGATGTGCCTACTTAGATGTGGGGTATACAGCAGGAAATGAAGAAATGCTTGCTGAATGAAAGGACTTTCCTAGACCTTCCATGTTCTTGGACAGGCAGAATCAATATTGTCAAAATGTTCATACCACCAAAGGTGCTATCTAGATTCAACACAATCCCCATAAAAATTCCAATGACATTCTTCACAGAACTAGATGAAACAGTTCTGAAATTCAGTTGGAAAAATAAGAGACCCAGAATAGCCAAAGCAACCCTTAATGAGAAAATTGAAGCAGGAGGCATCTCAATACTGGACCTAAGAGCTACAGTAACAAACACAGCATGGGACTAGCACCAAAACAGGCATTAATAGGACAGAAGACACAGAGAAAAATCCACATGAATACAGTTATTTGACACTAGATAAAGATGCCAGAAACATAAGTTGGAGAAAGGGCAGATTTTTTAACAAATGGTGCTGAGAAAACTAGGTATCCATATGTAGAAGAATGAAGGGGGGTCCCTGTATCTCACCGTGAACAAAAGTCAAATCAAAGTGGATTAAAGACCTAGGAATTAGACCAGGAACTGTGCAGCTACTAGGAGAAAACATAGACCCAGCACTCCAGTACATCAGCACAGCAACCAACTTCCTCAAAAAGATTCCCAAAGGCAAAGAAATAAAATAAAAAATCAGTAAGTGGGATGGCATCAAACAAAAAAGCATTTTCACAGCAAAAGAAAGAACATGAGAACCTATGGGATGGGAGAAAATCTTTGCCATCTGCTCCTCAGACAGGGCATTAATATCTAGAATATACAAAAAAACTCAATACCAGGGGCTGGGGTTGTGGCTCAGTGGCAGAGCACTTGCCTAGCATGTGTGAGGCACTGGGTTCAGTTCTTAGCACCATATATAAATAAATGAATAAATAAATAAATAGATGTCCATCAACAACTAAAAAAATTTAAAAAAAAACATCAAAAGCTCCTCACAAATAACTCAATCAATAAATGGACAGACACTTCTCAAAAGAAGAAATACAGATTCTCAACAAATTCATGAAAAAATGTTCACCATCTCCAGCAATTAGGGAAATGCAATTCAAAACTGCATTCGGATTTCATCTCATTCCAATCAGAATATCAATTATCAAGAATACAGATAATAAATGTTGGTAAGGATGTGGGGAAAAAGGGACACTCTTTGTTGGTGGGACTACAAATTAATGCAATCACTCTGCAAAGTATGGAGATGCTTCAAAAACCTAGGAATGGAATCACTACATGACCCAGCTATCCCACTCCCTGGTGTACATCCGAAAGATTTAAAATCAGTGACACAGCCACATTAATGTTTAAAGCAGCACGATTCACAGCAGCTAAGCTATGGAACCAAACTATGTGTCCTTTAACAGATGAATAGATAAATAAAATATGATACACACACACATGCACACACACATGGAGTATTACTCAGCCATAAAGAATGACTTTATGGCATTTGGTAAATAGATGGAACTGGAGACTATCATGCTAAGTGAAAGAAGCCACTTTCAAAAAGTCAAAAGTCAAAAGTTTTCTCTGATATGGGGAACCTAATCTAAAATGGGGGTGGGGGTTGGTAAAAAAGAGAAAGAGAGAGAGGAGAAAAGAAGGGGAGAGGGAATTCCATCAAAATAGAGGAAAGATCAGTACAATGGATGAAAGATAATTGTTGGGGACTAAAATGGAGTAAGTTATGTCCCATGCTTTTGTGATTATGTCAGGGTATATTCTGGTGTTGCACGTAAATAAAAATACTAAAATTTTTAAAGTTTTTATTAAAAAATGAAAAGATCTTTCCTCCCATGCCCCCAAAGCTGCTCCACTCCAATATCTCAACAAATGGCATCAGGAGCCAGGTCTGGGGAATCACTGTAGAGTTTTGTTTTTTCCCATCCAATACAGAGCTGCCAGTGTTCAGAAAGTCTTATCTGTTCCCATTCTCAATCCCTAATACCTTCGCCTCCATCTATCCTAGCTCATCTCTTGCCTAAATGATGACAACAGCCACCAGAATCGTCCCCATTTAATTAAATATACTTCACCACAGCTAGCAAAACTGCGCTTACCACTCTGCGTGTGAAAACTTGAAGAGGTTCTGTTTTGCCCAAGGATGAATTCAGGCTCCTCCTTGGAGTCCACGACCTGTGCCCAATCTGCATGTTTCTCCTCACTTTTTATTTCTCACACCTCAAATTTTACACGGTGGAAACAAGAAAGTGTTTCTGATTCCCCGCGCAGACCACATGTCCTCATCTCCTCCTAGCACTGCCAGTTTTAATCTTTCTAGATTCAGTTTGGGGGTCAATTGTTTTGAGAAGCCTACCCTGACCTTCCAGAGTGGCCTAAATGTCATGGCTCTGTGCGTTTCCATAGCAACCAGCTGAAGGGATCGCAAACATCTGCCACGAACACTAAAGCCTCATGCTTACGTAAAAGAAGAAAGAAGTGTTCCTAAAAATCATAGCTATAACATATGGGGCAGGTCTTTATTTAATTTCTTACAGCAAATAATCAGAAAGAATTGGGTTACTAATTCCTAATTTCTGGTAAAGGAAAAACATCAAAACAAAACCTTCAACTCCATCTGTAGAATGTAAGAAAACTGTAAGCCAGTCCTCAGCTTCCTGTTCCTGAAGGAGCAGGTTCCACCGGAGTGACCATGTACCTGCATGCCCATTAGCTTCCCCTACATGGTTCCTGGGGACATGAGGGGCTGCATCTTACATCATTAACTGAAGACATCTGACAAGTAGATGTTAAATTATTTCCTTGCTTTATCATTGCTTTAATTTTATGCTGCCAGTTCTAAGGGGATAGCTATATGAGTTATATTACGTCCTGATTTAGCTTGTGTCCACTCAGTTGGAGTTTACTATGTTGGGACAGCACTGTCCATTGTGCCACACAACACACACCTCCTGTTTGCTCACATTCTTACTTCGCTTCCTTGCTCATGAGTATGCGCACATGCGGTGCTGTTAGAGATGACTTGGTTTCAAGACGGGGTGAGATCCACTTTACTCTGGGCCTGTTCGTTTCACTGATTTTAAAGAAGCAAAGAAAATTAACTATTAATCAGCCCTAACATTTCCTTAAAAATATTTTTCCTACAGAATAATCAATCAATAAATTTAAAGCTTCTTGACCTGTCTGCTGTGAACCACATGTGAAAGGAATAAGCTACCTGTTCATAGGCATGGTTGTCTTAATACATTGTATATTTTTTAAAAAAAAACTAAGATTAATCTGCAATTGTATCTTGAAAGCAATTTCATTTCAAGAAACTGACTTACAAATCTCCTCCTGCAAGGGAAAGGTCTGAGTGCAGAAATTGACATCAAATGATTTGGCTGACCTTACCAAGATAGCAACTCTTCAGTCTTATGGGTCTGTTTAGGAAAGTATAAACACTGTTGATTTTACATAATAATGAACTCTCTTCCTCTTTTACACCTTAAAACTATTCAGTGATTTGTGATAGCTCTGTCTGCCAGACACTTCATATTCTGTGTATCTGAGAAGGGAATTAGGTTGTAAAGTAGCATGCTGAATCTAGGCAGCTCTGTTCATTGAGGGATCACCAGTAAAATACACAGATAAGATGAAACAACAACACCTCACAGTTGAAAAGAGACCCAGTAAAAGCTCTGACTAGAATTAGAAATTACAGATTAGAAGTCAAAAGGCCTACATGAATTCTTGAACCAGTTTCATTGGTAATTTATAAATCTGGGGGAAGTGATTTAACCTTGATTGTTCATATGCCACAAAGGTACATTTCATGTGTATATTCATATATTTATTTGGTAGGGTACTTAATATCTACAACTTTGCTAGCTTCAGAAGATAAGACCTTGACTTGTTCTAAAGACTTCTATAACAAGAGCTAAAAGTCTAGTTGGTAGCTCTCAAAATTATCTCAACTGTGTCACTCCTAAAGGTGGGAATGCCCCAGATCAGCAAGGAGGCCCATTATGGGAGAAAATCTCGACAGTATGGTCAAGATTGGAAAAGCCAGTCCAGGAAATTTCCATAAACCTTTAATCTCCCTTCTTACGCCACTGAGAACTGCTAATCTAGAAGGAGCTTTCCATCTCAAAGGGCAGCTCTAGAGACAAAATAACATATTTAAGAAAAAAATGATGATCTAATGAAGAAAATGTACAGCTGAAAAATGAAGACCTAATGGTGTAATCTATCATTGACATCATCTCTGCACAGACATTAACAGAGAATCTTACATTGGTTCTTAGAGAGTAATAATGATGTAATATTTTGATTCTACTTTGCAATTTATAAAATCTGCACTTACACTATAATTTCATAGCAGTGTTAAGAAAGAGCAATATTGCTTTTCCCATTTCTAGAAAAGGAAACTGAGACCCAGATAAATTAAATAACTTGCCTTAATCTCATATCTTGTGAGTGTTGTAAGAAATTTAAACCAGGTCTTCTGACTAAAACCAGTCCAGTTTCCAAAATGATGGGGAAATAAATTTTAAAATATATATATTTTAAAATATAAAATATATATAAACATATGTTTATATAACAATATATATAAACATATATGTTTATTCTTTTTCAAGTCAGAAAGGTCCTGAAAATCTTCAAGGCAAATGAATAGTTCAAATTTAAAGATAAAATTATAAACTTCCATTTGTAAGGCCCAATAATATGTTTATTAACTGATGTTATTGGTAAATAAGGTACTCTGGAGGAAAGTTCTAAGTGTCTTTATATTTAATGTGTAAGAAGAGATAAAGCACACATATACATCTCATTAAACAGCACACAAAGAACATAACTTACACTTTAAAAATAATTTATAGTCACCACTATGCAATTACAGCAAGCTTTAGAGTGACATTCTTAAGAGCACAAAGTTTCAAGCCAGTAAGTCACAGCTCAAGCTGTTGGCATTTGTCCTCCTGCCTGCTCGGCAGTGATCACCTCCATATCTTTCCTTAATGCTCTTAGTTTCTTCTAGCTTTAACCAAGTCCCCTCCTCTAAGCAACCTCTACTCACTTGTGTTGGGAATGTTCTATTGTAATCTAAGAGAGAAGGGAAATCAGAAAACCAAATATTCAAATACACACACATGCATATACATACATGTATGTCCTGTTATACAGTCACACATGTGTGCACACAGTAAGGGTACCAAATGACAATGTCCAGATTTGTTCCTTTATTATGACCCAGCAGGCACGAATAGGTTAACACAGTATGGACGTTTCATGGACCTAAGAATGAGATAGCAAAACGTGCCCTGAGATCTAGAATTCTAAGGCTTTAGACTGTGTCCATGTTTGGAGTCACAAGACTCAGTATGGGTCTAAGTTTGGCCTTGTGATTCAGAATAGATTACTTGGCTGGGTTTCAGCCTGCATGTCTTCATCTGGAAAATGGGAATGAAAATCACACAGATATAATTTTGTGAAATGAATGCTTCAAACTATAGAATGCATTATTCAAAGTCTCACATTGCTAATTCCAAAAGCAAAGAGAGCCTTTTTGCTCCCCTATTTATATTCTCTTACACACACATGGAATAGAAAAGCAAATGAATACAAAATATACCAATATAAAAACAAAGTAGTCTTTACATGAAGTTTATATTTTAAATCCATAGCCTTGGTTCACACAGATGAATGCTGGAGCTCAAATAGGGAATAAACTGTATTAACACAAATCTGAAAAGGCATTCAGCAAGTTCAACCCAGTGATTGAATAGCTGTCCAAAGAAGGAAAATAACGTATCTACCTATAGGCTTTCCACATTTAATTCTGAGTTACAAAAGCAATTCCTGCTTCAGGTACTTGAACAAAAAACACTAAAAACAACAAAAACTAAGTAAAAATGTCTAGACAATCTTTGGCTTCAGCCGAGAAAGGCAGATTCTATAAGAGTCACAATGTGGACTTGGACATGAGGCTGACCCACAGGTCATGGGGCAGCTGGCCCATGTGGAGGCTCTCACTGCTCACTCCAGAATGCCCTTCCCCACAATGCTGTATTTATTTTTTTCTGTTCATTTTAGTTATACATAAACATTGGGGTCTGTCATGACGTAATTATACAAACACAGAATAAAATCTGCTCCAATTCAGTCCCCATTTTTACATATCGCTTACTTTGTTCACTAACGAGTGACCCCAGGAAGGGGAGCTCTTATATTGGAAGGCACAAGATGGCAATTAGGAAGGTGCCAGAAATATTTTTCATCATTTATCTTCTACTGAGTAAATCATGCATTTAATCATGCAAGAGAGAAAGAGGGAATAGCCTTAGAAAATAGACTGACTTCAGTACTTTACACACTTACTTTTTCTGGTGTTTGAAAATCAACCTTCTGATAACAGAACCCACTGTTTTCCTAGGGGAAACACCATTTCCCTCTGGGTCTAGATGGTTCAGGTTGTCTGACCCCAGCCAGATCTAGCCCATCCCATCACTGTGACCCCCCACCACAGGGACTGAACATGTAGGCCAAGTTCAACCTGAGGTGGTTCCACTGGGGATTTTTAAAGGAACTGCTAGAAGCAGAAAACCTCTTTTTTTTTTTTTTTTTTTTTTAAATGGAGACCTGGTAGCTGTCTCAGCATCTTGAATGAACCCCATGAGAACAGAGACCAAACACAGAGAAGCAGTGGAGAGAATGGGACTGAGCTCTAATGACCTGGCTTAAGACCAGGCTTTGGCTTTCCCAAAGCCAAGCCTGCACTAGGCCTTTCCAGCACACGAGCCAACAAATTTCCATTGGCACTTAAGCCAGTTTATGTTGAATTTGCTGCCACCTGTAACCAAGAGCCCGTATCTGGGAAAGAATTATTAAAGTCGTAACTACTCAATTCAATGCTGTGCATCGGGACAATCAAATAATCACTAGTGTAAATAATGGAAAAAATGTAGTCTCAATTAAATAATGAAAAATCAATCCCAAAAGGAAAAGAAATAATTACTTGGCTGGCTTTTGCATCCCAGAACTAATGACGCTACCTTGTGGTCCCTAGAAAAACGAAGGTGAAACACTCATGTTGCTTTTGCTTGAGTCTCTGAAAACTTTGTGTCTCAGAAAACTTCCTTGAGAAATAAACCTTAGGGGGTTCTTCACTTAGAGCTCTTTAGGGAACTTAAGTATCAGTGGCACAGTAATATTTGCACTGAGAAAAGAAATGTTACACATTCCTAGTTTTCAACATCAATAAGACCATATAGCCTAAGTGATATTAATTATTTATAAGTGAGGGTAGGGGAAGGCAAAACCATCTACCCCTACTTAAGAAGTACAATTATTTGGATAGAAGCAAAAGCTAGCCTGAATGTATACTGGCTATATACAAATCCACTTTTTCACTTAATGTACTCGTCTGGAAATCTTCAATAGGAATAATGGTAGGACTTGAATGCGGGCCAAGAGTCAGAATAGCTGGTCTGTAAAATCACGAACTGGATCCCAATACTTAATGTTTCAAATGGCCAGAAACATACATATTTATAAGGAAAATTCAGAAAAGGCAGAGATGCTGTATTCTGTTTGTGTCTAGTAAAAATGTTATTCTGGATCATGCAAATTAAGTTTACAGTGATACAGAATTATTTTTCTAACTCTCACTGAAAAACAAACTCTGACAAACAACAAAAACAACACAGCCTTTTTGTCTGGTAGTATCTCTGCCTGCAATTTTGAATTGGGCCCATTAAATATTGTTCAGTGGAAAATCTCCAGGTAGTTTTTAGATAAGACATTATTACTATTCATTATGGATTAGATTGCATCAAAAATATTTTTTGAAGAATTTCCTAATAACACTGTAATATTAACTATGTGGGTCAATGACACATAAGAAAGAATGTGAAAAAGGAACACCCACATGAACATTTACCTTCCACTGCTCTTTTGAAGAAGACTTTGCAGCTGCCACAGGTCACTACCCCATAGTGACATCCTGAAGCCTCATCTCCACACACCAAACATATTTTGGAAGGTCTTGAGGATCCAGTAGAAACATTTCGTAAAGTAGAGCTGGGGAAAGAAATCAAGATTTAATAACTAAACTGTAATGGCTCATTTCATATGCTGCTCAGCATAGCTCCAAATGTGTCAATAATCCAAGCTCCATCCATGGATTCAGGGTGCTGCAGTCATGTGCTATATGACACTGGAGAATGAAGACAAAATCCATTTGCATCAGAGTAATGCATCAAAAATAAAAAATGGCACCTGGCAGAGCCTCATCCCAGCACCGAGAGAGGAGCAACAATCAGATGTGAACACTTTCTTCCCTTTTCCTATTGTTGAGAATATTTACAATCTCCACCCCTCTCACACATACACGCGAAACTCACACTTCCTGGCACTCTGAGGGCAACGAGAAGACTCCTGAACCAAATCATCATGATAGTATTTGCTCTCCTTCTATTTGGACGCCAAAGAGCTAGTACAATACTTTTCAACTCTCTTCACTCCGACTCTCATTATCAATCTCTATTATACCAGATTTTTAAAAATCTGCCCCCTTCCAGAACAATCCATCAATCGAATTTTTTCCTTGCTGTAAATGCCAGCAATCTTACCCCTCCAAGCTCCTGCATGTTTCCATGTTACCTTACATAGGTATGTTGATTTACTTCATTTTGCTTACTGATTTGAAGGGACACAATCAATACAAAACTAAAAACCCATATATCTCAGGTATATTTCAATGTAACAAAGTGAAAGGCTCTGGGAAACAGCTTTTTAGGGACAAAAGTAACCCTATAAAAAACCATCAGCTTGAATCCTGTTTAAGGGGATCTTCAAGATATTTTGCACATTATGTTAGTTAGTGGTACATTCCAACAAACTGTTTTAAATTCTAATAAGGAATCATAGTTCAGTGACACTTTAGATGTGTACTGAGCAGGTAACGTTCACATTTATAGTTCACATGCATTTATTAAATAGTTCAACATGCATTTATTGAATATTGACCCATCGGACCAGTGCAACATACAGAGTAAAATAAATACTTCGAAAAATCCAGTCTCTACCACCAAGGTGGTGGGGGCATAAACTCCCGTGGTAAGTGCTGGGCTGCAAGGTGATTTGGTGGCATGCTGTCAGTTCAGCTCTCCATACTGGGAAGGGTGGGAATACAGAAGTCAGAAAACACCTGCCCAAATGTGACAGCTGAACTGAGCATTCAAGTCTGCCTAGGTGGTCGCCAGAGAGAGAAAAGAGGCAGAGAAAGCAGCATGTGCAATGGATCAGCAAAAATACAAGCTGAACACTCCAGAAAGCCTTGGGCAGAGTTGCACGTCTGTCTCCACGGACGACAGTGGACACTGGAGTGAAAAAAACAAAAAACAAAAAAATGCACCAAGGGGCCCCACTTGTAATGGCATTGATTTCCATTCTCCAAATTAGCTAAACCATGGTAAAATCATGTTAATGTAAACATTTTTAAAAAAACGATTTTAAATGTTTGAACAACCCTCTCACTAGAAATCGCTGAAGGTACAAACCAGGCAGTGGCTCGGGGCACTGTACCATGACGGCCTTTCTAGAAAATGACTTCTTAAATCAAGGACCGAAACAATGTTCTCCAGAGTTGTTTCTCCTTCTGAGAAAAGTACTCTTTATTATTTTTATTAGTGTCCTTTGACTTTTTTATGGCATTCAAAACATTCCATTTCAGCACCAGTAACTTCTTCAACATATTAGCTGGTAAACCTCAATCCACGCTCCGGCTGACTCACGGTGCACTTCACAGAGAAGCGCCAAGGCTTCGTAAATGTTTAGAATGTTTCGTAAAATCATCATTAAAATGTAATTGCTTTTTCACAATGACAAGCATACGTGAGATTTTTATTTAGCATTTTTGTGGGTCTTGGTCTTGGTCCCAATACTTATTGGCCTCTTAGTGTCAATTTCTGCAATGCTTCTCTTTTGCTACCCAAACTTAACTTTCTTGGTGAGCTCATCTAGTCTCTTGAGGTTTTAAGTATTATCAATAGGCTGAGGACTTCCTAATGTTTATCTCCAGCCCAGAACCCTGCCTAGAACTTCAGACTTGTTTATCCAGTAGCCTACCTGGCCTCTGCACTTGTGTGTCTGATTTGTACCCCAAACTCAACATGTCCAAAACTTTCTCCCTGCATCCTAACCTGCCCCTCTCTTACAGACATCATCATCTCTGTTAGTGGCAAGTATTATGGGTGGAATTGTGGCCCCCTCCAAATTTATAGGTCAAAGTCTTAGCCCCTAGTGCCTCAGAATGTGACCTTATTGCATCACCATGTGACCTAGTTACTTGCTAATAGGGTTGGTGAAGGTGTAATTAGTTGAGATGAGGTCATATTGGAGTAGGACGCATCCTACTAAAGGAAGAAATTGGGACACAGATCCCAACACAAGGAGAGTGCCAAGTTTACATGAAGACAGAGATCTGGAGAAGCATCCAGAAGCCAAGCTAAGGCCAAAAACTGCTGGCAAACCAATAGAAGGGAGGAGAGAGGTATGAACAGATTCTCCATCACAGCCCTCAGAAGCAATCAATCCTGCCAACATCTGGCTCTTGGACTTCTGGCTTCTAAAACTGCAGGACAATACATCTGCTGTGGTTTGAGCCATCCAGCTTGTAGCCCTTTGTTACAGCAGACCCAGCAAACTAATACGACATTTGTTTCTAATTGATCTGGTTAAACCTGGACTCTTCCCTGAATCCTGCCCTTCTCTCACACAACACACCCGATCTGCTAAATTCTATTCACTCACTTCAGAATGCACTCAAGCTCTGCTCACGACCTTGTCTGGTACCATGCTACTCCAAGCTGCCCACACCTCTTGCCTGGGACTCTGCCAAAGCTGCCTAGCACGTCTTCCTGTCTCTCTTTGCTCTCTCGTCCCCCCTGCAGACAGAACAATCCCTATCCACCTTCATTCCTTTGCTCAAAACCATTCCAGGGTTTTCCTTACACTTCCAGACTACAGGGTCACAATCAGGCCTCCGCACCTTCCCGCACCTCTCTCGTGCCTTCTCAACTTCAGTGACACTGAGCTCCTTGCTGGCCCTCGAACACACCAGGCATGATCCCATTTCTGGGGCTTTGCATTTCTGACTCTTCTTCATCCAGACATCTACATGGCCCCTGCCCTCACTTCTGGCAGGCCTTTATTCAAATGTTTTTTAGGCCTTCACTGACCATCTGATCAGAAACACCTCTCCGCCAGAACTCCATATTCCTCCCCCCAACTTTTTACAGCACATGTTATTTGCTATAGTTTATTGTTTGTCTTATCTACACAAGAAAGCGATTCAGTATGGGCTAGAATTTTCATGCATTATTCACTTATTCATTCCTCATGCATGGAACAGCACCCAGTACACAGCAGGCTTCCATTATGGTTGGATCTTAAGTGTGCCCCCAAAGCTCAGGTGTTAAAGGCTTAATCCCTAGTCTGTGGTATTTTTGGAGTTGGTGGGACCTTTAAGAGGTGGGGTCTCAGAGAAAGTAGTTAGGTCACTGAGGGCGTGTCCTTTAAGGGTATAAAGGGACCCAGGATCCTCTTCTCTTCTCTCACATTGTTTACCAACTGCCATGAGGTAAACAGGCTTCCTCCACCATAAGCCTGCCATGATGTTCTGCTTCAACACTTGACCCTGCTGGTCATTTGGACAGAGGATTATGAAACTGAATCAAAATTAACCATTTCTTTCTCTTATGTTGATTATCTCAGGTATTTTGCCATAGTGACAGAAAGCTAACACTGTACCCAATCAACACCTGAGTTAGTGATCAGATAACAGGTATCCTCACCACAGTCTCTGCAAGACCCACAATGCCATTAATTCTGATGTCTACTGCAGTCCTCATGCAAAGGACTGCAATTTATATGTAACCAGCTGGAGAGTCACAAATATGTAGCTGAACCAAATTGAGATACCAAAGAGGAAGTCTATAAAAAAACAGATGCATTACAAAATCCAAAGGAAAACTATATAAATTCCAAAATCAAATCAATTATTACTTCTGTTCCCCTTGTATTCACTAATATCTTTCAATGACAAAATGGCAACTTCACCTATATGTGCCTTTTGGTTTGGTTCTCCAACAGTATTACAAGTTCCTTTCTTATCCCACCTCTAACAATGCCTTCTTTATTTTTCAGGCTCTTCCTCATCTTGTCGATCACTCGATTCACACTTCTACCTTTGGCCATCATTTTTCTCATTTCTACACTATCCCCTGATGATCTCATGCACTATCTCAGATTCAAATGGCTCTCTTGGTGAAACACGTTCCAAATCTCCATAACCATTCCACCATCTCCCTCTCTTTCCAATCTCATATTTTCTCCCCCTGTATATAACTTCTCTGCCTCTATGTCCTATCATACTGTGTTCAAAACCATATTTACCTTTTTTTCTCCAGATCTTGATATTCTGGAAGGTATTGCCGTCTATTAATTACCCAGTCTCAAAGCCTATACAGTTGTTCTTGTCCCCCTTTTCCATGAAATATATGTTCCAGGATCCCTAATGGATGCCTGAAACCATGTATCATGTACTGAACCCTCTATATGCTCAGTGTACTCTGTTCTCTCTCATATGCCCTACAATAATGCCACACAGCACCCATGTTAACCTGTCCTTTCAAATATTTTGCCCTGGTGTCTCCTTTGTATCACTACTCTAGAACTTTGGGTTCATTATTAAGTAAAATAAGGGTTACTTGAACACAAGCACTGCGATTCTGGGACAACCAACCTGATAATTGAGTGACTAACAGCTGGGTATAATATACCTCGTGGATACACTGGACAAAGGAATGATCTATCTCCCCACATGATGGAACAAGATTGCCTAAGAGGCCATTATATGGCATTTTAGATTTCCTGAGATGCCATCATACCGCATTTTAAAACTTAGGAATTGTTTATTTTTGGAAGTTTTCCATTTGATATTTTCACACCACAGGTAACTGAAACTATGGAAAGTAAAGCCACAAATGGGTGGGGATTGCTGTCCTCTTCCACAACTATTCAATATGACCAGCTACCAAGTCCAGCTCATTTTAGCTTTGCAAACTCCCATCCCTTCTCTGCACCCCACTGTGGGTAATACTGGCTCTGGCCTTTGCTACGCCCTAAGGGTTTTCCCCTGTCTCTAGCCTCCCGTGTCTCCAACTCATTCTGACCAATGAATTGGATGCCACAGAGTTCTAACTGTGTTGTGCCCATGCTCAGGGACCTTCGACTGCCCCGAATGACTGCCACGGTGAATGAAAGCCTCAGCAGTAGGTTTGAGCTGCTCTCCCTCTGATGAACCTTCTCCTGCAGGGTCTCTCCATGTCCAGCCGTATGCTCGGCACATGCCAACATCCTTTCTAAGGGATGGTCCAGATCAACCACCATTTACACAACTGAGCATTTCCCTTATTCCTGCTAGTGGAAGCCCTACCCATCCTTAAAAGCCTAGTGTCCCCACAGCAGGCCACTCTCCCTCCTTACTCTTCAGCTCTTCTTCAGCAGACCTCACTCTTACCCTTGCAATAGTGACCTGGGTGCTTATGCTAATCCCTTGAGGGCAAAATTCTTATCCCAAGGATCTCTGTGCCCCACTGCCACTAGCCCTGGGTTGGTATTATTTATTGAATGAACAAAATCACACTCATAATCTCATTAGAGTAGAACACAGATTTACAGAGAGCAATTTTACAGAAGGTAGATTAATAAGGCCAAGGTTATAGGTTCAATTCCCACATGGTTCATTTAGCTTTGTACAGAGGAAGGAAAACCCAGAGACACAGACTATCCTCAATAGCTCTGCCACCTGTCTCACAAACATACCTTCTTAACACAAGAGCCAGGCCACAAAGTGTTTATGGGTTCTGGAAACTCTAGTCTCTACTGATATCTCATCATCTACCTTTGAAACTGAAAGATAGCCTGCAATTGGAGGTTATATGCATCCACTTGAGAGAAATGCATCTATACATTTTACAGGGGAGGGAGAGGGAGGGATGGAGGGAGGGAGGAGTAAAGGGGCAGATCTTGACCTTGCCTCGTAGACACTGTTCAAAACACAGAGGATATCTAGTGATCTGAATGTCATAATTTACCTTTAGAGCGCAATCTACTCACTAAGTTTCATGTGGGATGTGAGGCTCACACCATAGGGCCAGACATGCAGGGGTCAAAGATGGGAAAGAGGCTCAGTAAAGAGACCTGGGTTCTTGTTTCAGGTCAGCAATTATTGGTAAGACCTTAACAAAATCATCTCCCTTCTTTCAGTCAAAATTCTCTCTGTAAAATAAAGAGGTTGAATTGATGATCTCTTAAAATTCCCTTGCAAGAAAGATTTTTAAGATGCATAAGGTACAAAAGACAAATGGGATGGTTCCTTGTGATCAAGTTGAATCCAAATTGAGTTTAAAACTCAAATTAAAGATAGTTTAATAGTACACACAGCCAGGAACCATTATTTGATCCGTACCAAGCATAAAAATGTAAAAAAAAATTATTCTCTTTAGATTGGCTAATAATATGGCATTTAAAATCTTTTCTTGCATCTATAGGATCACAGTTATGCCAATGTTGACTACAATTTCTGTATAAATGTAAGCATTAAGTGTTATTCTACCCCCTAAAATATTTTAATATTGATGAGCTGGAAAAACTACTCAAACTGGTCATTTTTGGTCTTGGTAATCAAAGAAACATTGTTCACAGAAAGAAGTTTATCATTAGCAGACAAAGGTAGTTCTTAGTATCACATAGAAATGTTAAAATATCAAAGCAGAAATGAGTGAACATTATCTTTCCATTTACGAAGACAGAGACTCTTAGGAAAGCACAAGCAAGCTGCTGCCATTCTCAGTGCCAAATATAATAGTTCTAATGACCCAGTAAAGAGACTGAAAAGATTAATCAAAGGTTCATACTTCATACTGACTTGGGGAACGCCAAGTCATACTTTGCCTGACTTGGGAGGGTGGCATGAGCCAACCATCAAAAACACAAGGCGTTTTCCCTGAAAGGGTTGAGTGCTGAGGGAGAAGTAGTAAGAGACTGTGCAAGAAAAAAAAAAATTACTGATCAAAAAATAATGAGAAACTGGCTGAGAATCTGTAATAAGCCATGTCATTCTAGCAGTCACCAAATGTAAAACTGTCTTTCCCATCTTTGCCATAAGTACCTGAGGAAGCAGCAGTGTCAATGATCAGAAATTCTTCCTGTCATACCGCCTCATTTCTTTTTTTTTTTTTTCTTTCTTTCTTTTTTTTTTAGCGGGGGCGGTACCAGGGATTGAACTCAGGGGCACTTGGCCACTGAGCCACAACCTCAGCCCTATTTTGGATTTTATTTAGAGACAGGGTCTCACTGGGTTGCTAAGTGCCTCACCATTGCTGAGGCTGGATTTGATCCTCCTGCCTCAGCCTCCTAAGCTGCTGGGATTACAGGTGTGCACCACCATGCCTGGCTGCCTCATTTCTTAAATTTACTCATTATAAATTCAACAAAGCTATTTTATGAACTACCGCATAATCAGGTATAAGCCCCACCACCGCTGCCCACTGTCTGCTGACGTTCTTTATTTTTCCATGTGTCAGAAATTCATGCAACCGTTCACCTATGGAGAGCAGAGTGAGAATTTGGAGGACTACGTAAAGAACCTATCAGTAACCGTCCTTGCATACTGGGGCGTGTGAATAAGTCATGAATTGAGCTATTTATGGAAGATCTACTGTGGGCCCCATGGTTCTAGGCACCTAGGTAAAGGAGGAAGAGAGAACCTGTATCCTCATGGAGTTTCTATCACTGTGGGAAGGGAGAAAGAAGCAATTTCACATAGCCATGAATACTAGGAAGAAAGTGACAGAGACTGAGAGAGGGTGGGGGTTGGAAGAATAGGATCCTTTAGATAGGGCAGCCTGAGAAGGCCATTTTGGGGGAGACCGAAATGACCAAGTAATGGGCAGACAGCAAACAAAAGGGAAGGGCGGATGCAAAGGCTCTGGGACAGGAATGAATGGGACACTTTCCAGCCACAGAAGCAAGGGCAATGTGATCGAAATGCAGTCAGACAAGGAGGAAGGGAGAGAAGCCACAGGACACGAGGTCCAAGAACAAGGTGGGCCTGCATGGGTTCTGAAGGCCACGGAGAAGTAGTGTCTACCTCTAAGGACCATCAGGAGTGACTTGAACACAGTGTTTTAAGGGAAGGGCATCACAAACCACTTTACGTTTAAAATCCTATTCTGGCTGTTTCAGGGAGAATACAATTTAGGAGTGAGTGACTTTGGAGAGACTAGTTAAAGAGACTCATGCAGTTCTCCAAGCAGGAGAGGATACAGCTTAGATTGGTAGAGACAGAAAAAGCTGTTTCAGAGATTTTTTTTTTTTTTTTTTTTTTTTTTTTTTTTAAGTAGGTAACAGTAGCAGGAATTGAAGAAAAACTGGATGGCGGTACTGCTGATAGGTGCAGCTGGAGAAAGACCAGATGGGGAACTGGGGGTTGTTTTGCACCTGATAATTGTTGAATGGTATACATAGGATGGTGTGTTAATATTTGTAAGTAATGTAATGGCAATCATATTAAATGACAGTTTACTCACAGGAAAAAGGAAGCAATTTATATGAGGTTCACTTAACCATTTGTGCCAGTTTCCTCGTCTGTCTTACATCATGGTTGATGCAGATCAAATTACACAATATGCTTAAGAACATTTAGAACAATGCCTGACATCTACTTAGTGTTATTTAAATTCCAGTTATTTATCAGTATTACTGTTGACTCTGTAATTCTTAGTGGTATCTGCTATAGTAGTGGAATTACAGGTAATTAACTTCTCTCTATATTTTTCTGTACTGCTTTTAATTTATATAAGTATGTACAACATTGGTAAGCAGCAGCAAAGGTTTTTAAAATATATTTTTATTTTAAATTTTAGTTTGGGAGAGGGTACAGGGGATTGAACTCAGGGGCACTCAATCACTGAGCCACACCCTCAGCCCTATTTTTTATTTATTTAGAGCCAGGGTCTCACTGAGTTGCTTAGTGCCTCACTTTTGCTGAGGGTGGCTTTGAATCTGTCATCCTCCTGCCTCAGCCTCTCAAGCCACTGGGATTACAGGCATGCACCACTGCAACTGATGGAAATATATTTTTGAAGAGTACTACTACAACAGTGATATTGTTTTTTCACTGTACAGGAGTGTTTGGGTCCATATAGATTTAAGTATTTCTTTTAAGAATACAAGCATGCCAGGCACAGTGGCACAAGCCTGTAATCCTAGTGGCTCTGGAGGCTGAGGCAGGAGGATCATGAGTTGAAACCAAGCCTCAGCAACAGCAAGGCGCTAAGCAACTCAGATCCTGTCTCTTAATAAAATACAAAACAGGGCTGGGGATATGGCTCACTGGTTGAGTGCCCCAGAGTTCAATCCCCAGTAACCTTCCCTCCAAAAAAAAATCCCACCCCCTCTGGTATCTGCAGTGTATAGAGAATATTGAGAATAGCCAAACTTGATCATAAGAATAAATCGTTATTGAAATTCAAATGCATACACCTTTATATAAAGTAATGAACACAAAATCTAAGAAACATAAGATTTTGGAGACCACTCAATTTTTAAAAATACACTTCACAAACATAATCCACCTTTAACAACTGGTACTGGGATCCTTGTTTTAACCCACACATAAAACATGCTTCAAAAAGGGCAGAGGGAACCTCTTTGCTATTTCCTTTTGTTTTGAAAAGCCTGTATTTTGAGTCACAATATTTAACCTGAAGTAGCTCATTCTAATTTTGCTATTATTTAGGGAGAATATTTGGGAATGGTTTTATGGAGCATTTTCTTTTGAGACGTTCTATGGTGATAAATGAGTCATTAATGTTTTGGGGGATAATTCATTGCTAAATAAGGTTCATCTTTCTAAGCCTAAGTTCCTAATACACTGAAGATAGAGAAATTAAAGAATGAATGCACAGCTTATAACCTGAACCATGTGAATTGAATCACGGGTACAGTCACCTGACCCTGAGAAAAATGCAAGAACCTGAACACCTTGGAAAATAAAAATCCAACTATTGTTCCTCAGTCAACTTTAATTTTTATTTTTTAAAAGTTTTTGGAGGGGAGCAGCAAGGTAAAAATGGAACCGTACCAAGAAAAATGCAAAGTCCAAAAAACGGCAAAACACATTGGGGTCCAGAACTCCATGAACGTCACTCCAGAGAGCAGCATGGAAAATGGCCCAAATCACAGAGGGTCTCTAACACCAGAGTAAGCAATTTTAATCTGAGAGGCATCTGGTGGCAGACTGAGAATATGGTACAGAAAATGAAGAGAAACAGGTACAAGAATCTACCTTGTTAGAGGACACAAAGTGACTGGTCTCAATTTTTGGTATGTAGAATGTAGACAATGAAAACAAAAAGGTCCCATGAACTAGATGTATATCTCAGGACCACTGGAACGGCAAGCATGCAGAACACATCCAGGAAGAAAATGGTTGGAATGGAACAAAAAAGGTTATCCCCAGAGAGATGGCAAGAACTGCAGGATTTCTTCATGAAACAATGGATGAGCCTACTCATGGAAACGCTGAAGGAAGGAGGAAGGTCCTACTTGGAAACCTACAGAAAACCAACATTTATGATTAGGTAGGGAAGGAAATCTGAGGAACAAACTTAAGGAACAAAAATCAAAGAAGTGAGAAGGCAAGATAACTTCAAGCCAGACACAGTGGTACATGCCTGCAATCCCAGGTCCATGGGAGGCTGAGGCAGGACGATTCCAACTTTGAGGCCAGCCTGGGCAACTTAGTGAGACCCTGACTTAAAATACAGGACTGTGAACATATCTCAGTGGTAGAGCACTTGCCTAGATCAAGGCCCTGGTTTCAATTCCCAGTGATGATGATGATGATGATAAAGATAACTACAGAATCTTAGAACAGAAAGGAGCACATCAATTACTGATTATGTGTTAAACAGTATCAAGTACTACCAAGAGGACAAGACATCAGGTTGACCACTGAGATGTGGGTAATTGGTGATACCACTGACCTCAGCGATGACAGTATTTAATGCTGTCATGGATGTATTAGATGCATACATAAGCCCTGTTGAAGGGAAATGCATTCCACATCTTTTTATGAAGGAATTTCCATATTAAGGAGTGTTATCTTTGACATAAAACCATACCTAGAAGAATTCTTCACTTGAATATACACAGAGTTTCTAGAAAGATCTATACACAGAAACAGGTATTAAGCATGTATATGCCAATCATTGGTTGCTAATACAACAATCAAATATATATACCAAAAAACTGCCACCACATTTATTTTACTTGCTAATCACTGACGTGTGTGACTGCAGTTTACACACACACACACACACACACACACACACACACACACATATACACATCACATATTTTTCAGAATCCCTGGAAGAAATCATGAATTCATCACTTCATCTACAGGTTAGTACTTTAGAAACTATGCTTTAAGGAGATTACTACTGAATCCCCGCTTGAGTGTTTTTGAATGACGTCACTTTTGAAAATATTAGTGTGTGTGTGTATGAATCTGTGTATCTGTAAAACATAACTCTTTACCCAGCCTATGAATTATCTTTACACTAAGATGTAGTCTTGGACAATGATACACATGAAGTAAGACACTGCGGAGTGATGGGTTTGGACATCCCTGTGGAGCTTGAACCTGAGTTATTAAGAAGTTGCTGATTTCCATATTTTTTATTTGCCACATTTAAAAAAAAATCTTATAAAACATGCTTCATCGTGGCTGTTTTGAGCAATAGAATAAGGCTTCTTTATATAAGTTTAATTAATGAATCAAAACTTCAAACAGCTCTTTCCCTGAGTGGCTCTTCCTGCACTCTAGAAATGGTCCTTTCCAATGCCACTGGTGTTGTGCTGCAATTTACCAGCTCAGTTCTGCTGGTACCGCTGCTGTGCACGACCTGACAGGAGAGATCTCAGGGACATTTCTATGCACTCTCACTCTGTCCTCTACTTCCCTTACACAAGTTTTATCAGATAGGATAAAGCAATTTATCCTTTTTTTTTTTTTTAAAGGAATTTAGGTGTAATAGGGTTTAGACAAGATCATTCCAAAATCTATGAAGTAATGAATGACATGTCCTAATACTTCTGCTGACATGACACCATGTTCTATGTACTTAAAATCTGAGTCTGAGCAGAACTGCCATCCCTTAAAATACTAAAAATAGAATTTTAATATGGCATTGGAAGTCTTTAGGAATGCCTGTATTCACAGCATCATTCCATAAGATTAGTTTCTGAAAAATCATTGTAGGTAGCACTTAAGAGGAAGAAAACTGAAAAACAATTTCCTAAGCATGAAACATGTTTTAAAGGCTAATTCTATAATTGAGAGATAACATAACTGCTTTCAGGTTCGCTTAATGACCTGAAGTGATCTTTCAGGAAAAGTGTAAGGAATCTATCAAAAACAAAAACAAAAAAACAATCTTTCACTGATCAGTTTGTCACAGGTTTAAAAAAAAAAAAAAGATCATTTTCAAAACACTATCATGAATTTTTCCATCACTGAGGGTGTTTTGTTTGTTTTGTTTTGTTTTTGATGGGAGCCTACACTCACCCCATAGGCAAAAAAGCCCATTGCTGCCCCTGTTCTGCTGAAAGACAAGATGACTTCCCCTGGCTCCTTTTGGCAGGTGTCCCTGAAAGAATAGCTTTGTGAGTTCTGCACAATGCTGCTCAGGGGACAGACTGGCTCCCTGAGAATCTCTGAAAACATACACACACACACACACACACTGAAACATACACACATTGAATATGAAAGCAACCTTTGCAGTGCTGTGATATGCTGCCTTGGGGGATTTTTATTTAAGAATTCCCCTCAGAAGAAAATGGCAGAGGCTTTAAGTAAGAGCAACCACAGGGCACTGGGCAGCAGATAAAGATGACTGAGTCTATAAAGAAATTCAGAGGCACTTTTCCAAGGATGCCTCCGCCACCTTCAAGACTGGTGATCAGGGTTGTGCCATGCCAACAACAGTTTCCTATGCTTACCTTAAGTTTCCTACAGAACTGTCCTTGAAAATTCTTCCCCCTCGAGCACAATCTGTACGATAACACCATATGAAATGGCCGTTTTCCTATCGTGTTCAGCCTGCAAGATCAGAAATTTCTTATGGTGGCTGAGGTTGTGGCTCAGTGGTGGAGCGCTTGCCTCACGTGTGTGAGCCACTGGGTTCGATCCTCAGCACCACATAAAAATAAATAAATAAATAAAATAAAGATATTGTGTCCATCTACAACTAAATATATATATATATATATATATATATATATATATATATACACACAAAGGATTTCTTATGGTGCCATTTACACACTTCTGATCTCTGGTTTTTAAAACCAGAGTCTGCCAGGACAGCATTTCCAATTCAATAAAAGGATTATCTACTATTACATAGCCAACAGGTATGGTGGTCAGAGAGCTTCCAGGGTCACACCCTGAAGTATTACTTCTCCCACTCTCAGAAGGCTGTTCCTTTCTGAATCACATTCTCCATCCATTTTGGTTCTTATTTATAAAATTTGTATGGTGGTGTTATTTTTACATGTGTCAGGGTTTTTTTTTTTTTTTTTTTTTCCCTGATTAATTTCACTGTTTTCTCTGTTAAATGAAAAATGTTAGTTTTTTAAAAATGATTTTAATAAACCAAACTGCTCATTTCCTGACTGGGCATGAAGAGAACAATAAAGGAATTCCAAGTACTTTCTTTGGGTCTTTGTTTTTCTTAGCGTTTGAAGTTTGGGGCTATTTCTTTGATTTTGTTCTTTCAAAAACATTTGAAGCCTAAGGTTTTAGAAGGAATCTCTGAATCCTTTGCCTGCTAGGATTTTGTACACACATGCACCTAACACTGACTCAGTGCTGCTCCGTGGGGGCCAACACACTGCTACATAACACATCCTGTTTATGGTCTTAACTACATTTCCTAGACATCTTCCACACTA